>JAFVLL020003769.1:0-12185 GCA_021397915.2 Tor tambroides
TTTTTAACGGATCTACACGATTCACGTGAATGACCTATTTCAAGGTGAAAACGGCGAATTTCGCCGAAAGGTGACAAGTTTGCACCCCTGATTGTAATTCAAGCCATACACCAATGTTACGTTTTAAAATGTTTATTTCATACATCTTTTAGTGACAAAATAAATTAGATTACGTTTTGTGTTAGCCTACATATGTAGCAGTGGCGTTCCGTCCATAAGCTGCGAATGCGCCGCATACCCAGGCCGTCTGAGAGAATGAGTTCCAATAGAGTCTGGCTGCAGACACGTGCACTCTCAGGCGCGCATGCGCACTTAGACACATGCACTCTCAGCCGCGCGCATGCGCTTTGAGGACATGCACGCTCACGTATGCGCTCTTTGCAAGTTTGCAGTGGGTCGAAGGAGGAAATACGTCAAAATACAAACTAAAGGCACGACATAAAAGAAAAAAAAGAAATTCTGTTAACTCCGCCTGAAAATACATATATGAACATAGGTGAAATCCTATTTTCAAAGGGTGGAGAGTACTGCTTTTTAAGAGTACCGTAAAGACTGGTAGTTCAGGTCACGGCTCGGATTTATATAAAATTATAGCTCAAAGACATTGTTGAACATCTACACATTGTCCGATTACTTCGCATATGTACGTTACTAAATAATGTTAATACATTAAAAAAAATTCTTGTACACATTCTTTCTGCCTAAAAATATTTGACCTTCAGTCAGTTATATAGTAATTAAATTGAAAAAAACAAAAAACCCTAATATTTCTTCACTGTAGAAAAGACAAATAATATATATATATATATATATATATATATAAATGTACAACTTAGTAATTAATTAAATCACTAACAAGCACCTGTTTATATTCCTTCATAGTAGAATGAGAAATTGTGTATTTAACATTCCATAATGAATTAAATTATCTACTAACAAGTCAAAATCTGCTAGTAACATTCAATGTTAATATGCTTTCCAAAACTGACAGCAGAAAATAATTCAACACACAGCAGTTGGTGATTGTTGACTTTAGTATATAATAAAACAAAAACATGGCGTTGTGAGTGGGTTATTTACAGTTGCTGTTGAACAATTGTAATACATAAATGAAATATTACTGACTATACTATTAAAATAAAATCATTACATAAAAATATTTTTGACAATATTTTTCAATTTTGTGTTCGACAAAAGATTCTCAGATGCATGTTGTCCACCACATTCTCTAAAAATTTATGCATGTCCTACATAAATTTAAAAACAAATATCAGTGGCTCTACAAGATCGTCCTTGATGGACTCTGCACAGAAGAACCGTTCCAAGGCCTCAGCAGCTTCTTCATCCTCCATGCACAGTATACGAGGAAGCTGAACTGATCCAAGAAGATCCCCAGAGTTCTCTATGCACCACTGACTGGCAGTCTTAAGATCCGTCAAGACACGCACCTAAGAAACAACAATGCAACAGAGGATAATTAATATGCTGAACAATAATGGCTGCAACCCCTCTAACAATACCTACTTTTCGTGGAGACTGAACCACCTGCTTCTCCGGTGCAAACTCAAGGGTGAAAAGATTGGTTTCATCCACCTAATAATCAAATATAAATTCTGAGTTTGAGCCCGTTACTTTTAGTTCTACCTTTTTATGTTAACAGGCACTTTTCCTGAGGAGCTGCTACAAAGTAAAATATACATGTTACCTGTATGTGGAAAGGCTCTTCTTGTTAGTGGAAAAAATATGACACAAGTTTACCTGGTTTGTCATGATAACGTGCCATTTTTAAAGGAACTCTGCACTTTTTTTGGAAATAGGCTCATTTTACAACTCCCCAAGAGTTAAACAGTTGAGTTTTACCATTTTTGAATACATTCAGCCGATCTCGGGGTCTGGTGGTAGCACTTTTAGCTTAGCTTAGCATATATCATTGAATCTGATTAGACCATTAGCATCGCGATCAAAAATGACCAAAGAGTTTCAATATTTTTCCTATTTAAAGCTTGACTCTCCTGTAGTTAAATCGTGTACTAAGATCAACGGAAAATGAAAAGTTGCGATTTTCTAGGCCGATATGGCTAGGAACTATACTTTTGTTCCGGCGTAATAATCAAGGAACTTTGCTGCCGTACCACGGGTGCAGCAGGCGCAGTGATATTACGCAGTGCCTGAAAGTAGTCCCCAGCTCTGTAGCCTATGATATAGCTGGGGACTACTTTCAGGCGCTGCGTAATATCATTCAATGATCTATGCTAAGCTAAGCTAAAAGTGCTATCACCAGACCCAGCGATCGGCTGAATGGATTCAAAAATGGTAAAACTCAACTGTTTAACTCTTGGGAGTTGTAAAATGAGCCTATTTCCAAAAAATGTGGAGTGTTCCTTTAACCTTATGATTCCCAAATATATGGTTTTACCTGAGAGATTTCTTCAAACTTCCTTTTTTGCAACCTAAATACAGGCTGCTGATCACCTCTCAGGAAGGCTTTTGACTCCTCAGCATAGTGGGCAAACAATTTTCCATGTCTGGAAAATAGTGATTGAATATTGAATGTTACATAATTCTGTTCCAATAAAAGCTTTAAATATTCAAATCCAGAAAACAAACAATTCTTTACCGTTCCAGTCCAAAGTTCTCCATTAACATGACGCACCACCATTTCCTCAGCTCTGCCATGTCCAGCTGCTCAAAACACAAGTTAATGCTCATTATAAGTTACATTGTCTCAAAGTTACTAAAAACTATACTAATACTTACAATTGTGTAGTCAAATGGGGCATCCAGCACTACATACAACGCAGACTACAAATGAAAGACAAGTCAGTATTAAGGCAAAAACAATATAAATTAACCACAAACATTGTACACATCTTACCATCAACATAAATATACCACAGTCGTTTCCATATGGTTGTCCTGGAAAACCCTTAAATACAATGAAAGGAGGGAATAAGCACAATTTCATACATAGCCGGACAGAATAGATAGACAAACAGACAGAATAGATAGATAGACAGACAGATAGACAAATTAGAGATAAATAGATGGACAGAATAGAGATAGATGGATGGACAGGATAGATAGACGAACAGATTAAAGAGTTAGACGGACAGACAGATGGACTAGATAGATAGAATTGATAGACGATAGGATAGATAGACAGACAGACAGACAGACGGATAGATAGAACCTGTAAGTCAAGACCTGTTTTTTCAGTCCATTTTCCAGGTATTATCCTATATGCAATGTTCCTGTCAAGAATGCAAAAGGGCAAATACATTAATAATAATTGCTGTGACAAAATGTAAGGGTGTGCAAGCTTATGTATGTGCAAGGTTATTGGATAAATTAATAGATCTTCAGAATAGTCTTAATATTCTTTCTCTATCACGTACAAGCATACATACATACATACAGGTGCTGGTCATATAATTAGAATATCATCAAAAAGTTGATTTATTTCACTAATTCCATTCAAAAAGTGAAACTTGTATAATGTATACATTCATTCCACACAGACTGATATATTTCAAGTGTTTATTTCTTTTAATTTTGATGATTATAACTGACAAACTAATGAAAACCCCAAATTCAGTATCTCAGAAAATTAGAATATTACTTAAGACCAATACAAAGAAAGGATTTTTAGAAATCTTGGCCAACTGAAAAGTATGAACATGAAAAGTATGAGCATGTACAGCACTCAATACTTAGTTGGGGCTCTTTTTGCCTGAATTACTGCAGCAATGCGGCGTGGCATGGAGTCGATCAGTCTGTGGCACTGCTCAGGTGTTATGAGAGCCCAGGTTGCTCTGATAGTGGCCTTCAGCTCTTCTGCATTGTTGGGTCTGGCATGTTGCATCTTCCTCTTCACAATACCCCATATATTTTCTATGGGGTTAAGGTCAGGCGAGTTTGCTGGCCAATTAAGAACAGGGATACCATGGTCCTTAAACCAGGTACTGGTAGCTTTGGCACTGTGTGCAGGTGCCAAGTCCTGTTAGAAAATGAAATCTGCATCTCCATAAAGTTGGTCAGCAGCAGGAAGCATGAAGTGCTCTAAAACTTCCTGGTATACAGCTGTGCTGACCTTGGACCTCAGAAAACACAGTGGACCAACACCAGCAGATGACATGACACCCCAAACCATCACTGACTGTGGAAACTTTACACTGGACCTCAAGCAACGTGGATTCTGTGCCTCTCCTCTCTTCCTCCAGACTCTGGGACCCTGATTTCCAAAGGAAATGCAAAATTTACTTTCATCAGAGAACATAACTTTGGACCACTCAGCAGCAGTCCAGTCCTTTTTGTCTCGAGACGCTTCTGACGCTGTCTGTTGTTCAAGAGTGGCTTGACACAAGGAATGCGACAGCTGAAACCCATGTCTTGCATACATCTGTGCGTAGTGGTTCTTGAAGCACTGACTCCAGCTGCAGTCCACTCTTTGTGAATCTCCCCCACATTTTTGAATGGGTTTTGTTTCACAATCCTCTCCAGGGTGCAGCTATCCCTATTGCTTGTACACTTTTTTCTACCACATCTTTTCCTTCCCTTCGCCTCTCTATTAATGTGCTTGGACACAGAGCTTTGTGAACAGCCAGCCTCTTTTGCAATGACCTTTTGTGTCTTGCCCTCCTTGTGCAAGGTGTCAGTGGTCGTCTTTTGGACAACTGTCAAGTCAGCAGTCTTCCCCATGATTGTGTCGCCTACAGAACTAGACTGAGAGACCATTTAAAGGCCTTTGCAGGTGTTTTGAGTTAATTAGCTGATTAGAGTGTGGCACCAGGTGTCTTCAATATTGAACCTTTTCACAATATTCTAATTTTCTGAGATACTGAATTTGGGGTTTTCATTAGTTGTCAGTTATAATCATCAAAATTAAAAGAAATAAACACTTGAAATATATCAGTCTGTGTGGAATGAATGTATACATTATACAAGTTTCACTTTTTGAATGGAATTAGTGAAATAAATCAACTTTTTGATGATATTCTAATTATATGACCAGCACCTGTATATACACATGCATGCATGTATACATATATATGTTCATAAGTTTGTGAAAACAACCTTTCCACATACAACATCTACAACAGTGCGTCTCATATAGCGGTCTGTTTCAGATAGACTGGACATCCATAATCTTTGAGAACAGTGTTATTTTGTTTCTCTGCCTTGGTAATCACCTACACAAAGTGATAAACCCAAAATTAAACAGAGACCCCCAGTATGAGAAACCTGCTCTATAAATGCTCACAAAATAAACAAACTTTCAAAATCCAGCAAACAACGGAACTCTCATTTACAATCAACTTGCAGAAGACTGGTCAAAAGAAACAGACCAGCTCTAAACAGCAGAATCAACATCTAAAGCAGGGGTGACAAACTCCACAGCCCTGCAGTGTTTTGCTTCAACCCTAATTAAACACACCTGTTCCAGCTAATCCTGTCCTTCAGGCTTATTTAAAGGGGTCATATGATGCTAAAGATCAAAATTTTGTGTATTTGGTGTAACAGAATATGTTGAGATACTTCGATGTTCAAAAAACACATTTTTCAAATACTATACATTATTGTAGGTCCTCCATGCCCCGCCTCTCTCAAACGGTTTGTTTTCTGCAAATCCCCTCCTTCCGACAAGCACAGTCTACTGTGATTGGCCAACTGACCCAGTGCATTGTGATTGGCCAAACACCACAAGCACTCGTCGGAAATGTAATGCCCCTTTCCATAATCACGTAAAGACCTTAAATAAAAAAAAAAAAAAATGTCCTTAGGTTTTCCCATCAGTTCAAGCACAAGAAGGGAACAGAGTCGCGTGACTGACACAATGATGATGCTTGTATGTATGTGCACACAAGCCGCGGTTAAAACAGCTGATCAACACTACTGTGGTTACTGAAACCACACCTTCTTTCTTTGCGTGAACATTTGGGCGGCGTTACACAAATATTTCCACATCGTGATGTAGAGATGTGGGGGCGTGTTTGAATGAGCCGTTTTAGGGGGGCATGGCAGAGGCTTAACTTTGATAAAGAATATCTCTTTGGGTTTGAGACTTTAGTCTTTGCAACTTCAGGGATCTTATTTATGCACAATCAGCTTGTAACACTCCAAAGAGAAAGGAAAACTTGAAATTGCATCACATGACCACTTTAAAACTACATGGTTTGCGTGTTGGGAAAAGGGTTGGAACTAAGATCTGCAGGGCTGCAGTTTTGACACCCTTGATCTACAGAGTTCTCAGACCGTAAGCAGATGCTTACAAATGACACACCAGATTACAAAATAGTTCTGTAACACCTAAGAAAGTCAGTTATATGAATTTGGAATGAGATGGTGCTGAGCGAATTATGACAATTGTTTGTCATCTGTACCTTCAAAATGAAAAAGAGGGGTCCTGATGGAAAAGGTCTGAGAAACCTGCTTTATAATAGAAATAAGAACAACTTCTAATGCTATACAAAAAAAAAAAAAATTGAACAGATGAACTTGATCAATGAACTTGAACAGAGAAAGGTCATAGGAACGTGACCATCTCTAAACAAAAGAACTTAATGATTTTATCTAAAGACCTCAACAGTGATTTGTATGTCTGGGCACCAAATCCATGTGGTGTCTCAGCACATTTAGAATCTAGACAGAGAATCACTCTCTGTGCTGGTTTCAAAACCTAAAGAAATTAATTATAAAAATCAAACTAATATACCGAAAATGAACTATTAACATATTGCATTTACAATAAATAACAATGCTTTCGTACAATTATCAAAATGCTATAATCTGTAACCTTCTAAATCATAAGATTTTCATTACGTACACACAGCTGGTAGTGTCCTGGTGTCCATATGGGAATCACCACCGCCTCTTTTAAGTGAGCATCATTCTAGAGCAGTAATGAAAGATTCCAAGTCAAAACATGATTTGTGAGCATAACTGGGAATGGGAGTGTGCATACTTACAGGTAGACTTGACATTGGATCACAGTTGTTTGGGGGTAGCCATGTTGGTACGGTATACAGGTCAACAATATGAATGTCCTTTCCCTGCAAAATAGTGTGTAAAATCATCAAAAAATCTGGCTAATCTCAACTTGAAAGTTAGGGACACCTTTGATAGATTAGAAAGTACCTTTGACTCTGCAATTCTATCAATCAGTTGAAAACAACTATTTCCAATCTAGAGAAAAACATTTTATGTAAGAGATGATGCACAGCTAGATGTAATTAAACAATTTTAAATGCACAATGTGAAGGCAAAGAGCCACCTGACACAAAGCATTAAAATCGTTTGATGCACAGCTAGCCATGCAACACCTGCAAGCTAATCAGAATCACGTATTCAGACAGACCATGTAATTGAATTGAGGAAACAATTGTAACAATACATACAAATAATTTTAATATCAAGTGTAAAACAACCAATGTCTTACGGTAGACTCCATGTCTCTGTTTAAGCCCAACGTCCAAAATTCAGCACGGGTCAGGCATGCCTTTGCGGTTCGAACAATCAGCTCATTCCCAGGCCTCTCTATGTCCAGTATGTAGTTGAGCTAAAAAAAAAAAAAATTGCAATATTTGAAAACCCAAGGTTAGGCACAAACTTAGGCAGAACTGTTGTATTGTTGATATTATGAAACTAACCAGTTCTTTCTGAGCTGAATGGTATCTTAAAGACCACGATGCTCTGCAGGCAGTAACGTTTTTGCAATTTGTGACTTCTTCGCATTGAGGTCCACACACTTCTGCATATTTTCAGATAAACAAATTCTGCAGTTAGAAAAAACAAAAACAAAACACAACACAACAACAACAAAAATCTCCTTACCAATGTCCTCAACTGCTTGTTGTGAATGTTTCGATGTCGACTCATGCTCAGGTCCTATCCCCAAGCCAGAAGAGTGGAAGAGTTGCTTGTCAGTGGAACGTGGGGCTGAGAAAGACAGAAGATGACTTAATAAATTTGCAGATCCAATTATTATTATTTTTTTTAACAATAACAGTGATTAGAACTAACAGATATACAGAATGGATACTGACTCAAAATTGCTTGTCCAAAGTCAGACAGGACCACATTTTCAATGCTGTGAGGTATGTGACCACGCTGTAGCTGTCCCTCCGACAGCTTCTGGTTTGCTGATGCATTTTTGTGATGGATAATGTTTCGCATAATGAAAATGTGTGTCGAAGGAGCCATATTATTGAGAAAATAGATGTTTTTCCTCAAGTCTGCAAAAAATTGCTCAGCAATTTGGCTGTTCAGCCAACCCTGTAGTTCTGGCACCAGACTGATTTTTTCTGAGAACATCCTTTGGGTCTTTGGTGTTGGATTCATGTAATTTGTCATACAAAACATAGTGTTCCGATGAACCAGTGACTGGATGGCCTTCTGAGTTCAGATTAGTCTTCTCGATCAACCAAGGAAGGGATACTTTGAGCTTTCCCTGCTTTGCTGATATTCTCGGTTGTTGAATCTGCCAGTCTTCCTTCATGTGGTTGAAATGGAAGAGAGGAAGGTACGCGGAAACTGGCGTGTGTGGCCAAGCCTCGAGCAAAGTCATATATGGTCACGTTAGGCAAGTGTTGCCAAGACAAAAGGAGGTCCACAAAATCCCTCGGACTCTCTGCCCTCAAATTAAACTTTAAACTGTAGGCCACACCATGTGGGCACAGGTCAACAGACCACCCACCTGAAAAAGACATTAAAAATTAAGAGAACAAGTGAAAATGATTTTTAAACATATTAAACCTGTCTCTCTCACCTGATGCCCCCCAGATTTTCTGAAAGATTTTGTTGTACGACTGCCTGTTTTGCATCTCTGCTCTTAATCTCAGTATCAGATCCATGTGAGATCCCTTGGAGTCCACATTACAGGCCTTACACAGCTTCCTGACAACACCAACCTATTATGTAAATGGTTCGTGGTCAGACAAATCACATTGGCTTAAATGGACATGATTAAAACAGTTCTTCATGGTTTTAACCTTCTGTTTCATTAACTCATCCACAAGACGATCCTCGGACACATCAAGAACATGCGCGTCGGGTGACGTAACTTTTGGAGAGACAATTTTCTCGTACTCTGTGTTGAGTACCATTTCCCCAATCGTTGTATTTTTTCCAATCCATGGAGCCCACTTTTCATAACTTGGTTCCACAACAAATGGATTTTTTGTTCGGCCTGAGGGGAAACCAGAGAGGGAAAAAAAAACCATTTACAAATAAACAAGTAATTTGATCATATCGATATCAAATAAACAAGACTATAGAATACCCAAGACATGTCACTCGTACAGGTTTTGCATGGGGGGGGAAAAAAAAAAAAGTAATGCTCAATATGGCCACTCAATTGAAGGAAGCCCCGCCTTCAATAAAGAGCCAGTCCCTAATCAGTAAAGTCAACGCATCACTACAGCTGCCATTAGAAGTCCTGGTTGCTATAGAAACAGTCAGGATTCTGCATGAAAAGTAAGCTTTTTTTAAAGCTATTTGAGTTTACAACATTGTCAAAAGAAACAGACAGTTGTTTCCAGATTTCACTGATTTAAAATATAAAATTTAATTGTAAGCTTGGCGAACAGTTTTGGACAATTTGATGTTTCTCCATTCACAGAGACAGGAGCTGCAATTGCATGCTCAAGAGGCGTTTCAAAGATGGTCACAGAGTGGAATCACTTGCCTTAAAAGGACTTTGAGTAAACAAAAAAAATAAATAAATAAAGGACCTGCATACAATTACTTACTGGAAACAAAGCCACGTGCAATCATCTCCAGATCCACTGATTGACAAAACTCCTCGATATTCACTTCCCCTTTGAACTCTGATGGTGTCTCTTTGAGGTCACTCACTGCATTGAAAAACTTTATTAGAATCCTCCTTTAGGTTCTAAAAAAATTAACTTAATGTTAATTAAAATAAAATAATGTCCACCGTCAGCACTGAAAGCATGCCCACTCAAGGGAAATCTGCCTTCAGTCTTTGTAACATGTTTCAGCAATACATTTGTAACATTTACATTAGGGCTGGGCGATAATTCGATATGAAGAGTTCGATATAATGTTTATCCTAACCCGTTTCTTGATTTGAAACAATATCACTCATTAGAACATGCAGCAACTAAGAAATTAATTTTTCTAGCTAGATATTTATTTTTAATAGTCTGGTTTCTACAACTTTTACTTTGGAGCAAAATTCTGGCTTTAAACTTGAAAGAAATAAAGATTTGACATTTATCGTGATAATTATTGATATCGACTGATATGAAAAAAAGTATTGTGATAATTTTTTCCATATCGCCCAGCCCTAATTTACATTATTAAAAACAATTCTCTGAATTGCCTTTACACAGACTTTAAAAATAAACATTCACTCTTACCTGCCATGCTGAAAACGCATTTCTTATGCAAATCCATGATTACCACAGGGGGGTGGTAACCACAGTTTACACAAGAACATGTGTAATCAATGTCTGTTAAGGCCTCAAAATGACAGTAAGCACGGAGTACAGTGTCTCGATTTGGGTATTTCACTCCCCGAAGGCTCTCCAAAGTATCAATGGCCCTGGAGACAGAAACGTGACTCTGGAACATATAAAGTAGAATGGAGAGTGCTTCATTTTTTTGGCTTACCATTTTCATTTTTTAATGTGTTATATAACACAATGATACAAACAAACCTGTAAACTGTGTCTAAGATACAGACAAAGTTCAAGACTCAGAAGAACGTAGTCATTAAAATTGTGAACTCCATCATGCCATTCTTGGTATCTGTAGATCATATGGCATCCTGGGCATCTTCGTGTATAAGTTGAAACCGCTACAAAATGGCAAATATTAAAGAACAGGTGTATTCAGTTATGAAGGCAAGCACATGTCTGTAATTCTCAAATAATTCTATTCTAATTTATGTGAAATTACCATTAATGACACCAGTCATGGTGACAATTTTGGCACTTCTTGTCTTTAATACTGGTGCTTCCAGCGCTTTATTGCCATCACACACCATACAGGTGCTCTCCACAGGAAACAAACTTGATGGAAACACAGGTGATGTTTTAGGTTGGGCTACTTCTTTTAAAGGAGTAGATGGAATTTTTTTCTTAGAGTAGATATACTGCACAGTGCGGTGCAGGTCAAACTGGGGAACGCAGGTGAGGTCTTCTGAGAGACGTGGAACTGAGGAGTCAATTGCTTCAGATGGTTTCTCTGATGCAAATAACTGTTTATTTGTTTGAAACAAGTGCCATTTGGCAATGTTTTTGTGAGGGCAAGACATCCGGGGCTTTGCACATGGGCAGTGCCAAGCTCCGACAGCTGAATTATATGTGACCATAACTCTCCCAAGACGACTGAAGTGATGGATCATGGGCTCGTGTATAGACAGAGTGATCAGCTTTTGAGAGTCACCTAATGTGACTAACACTGAAAATGGGACATGTGCTGTCTGTGCTACTTTCTGTCTGTGCTACTTTCTGTCTCTTCAGACAGACTGCCTTCTTGGCTTCTCCAAAGAATTTGAGCTTAATCATCTCATCGAGAACACCAGGATCCAAGAGCTCCTCAAACACTGTGTCACAACAATAGTCCAATGAACGTAGGTGTTCACATAGACTAAAAGTGTGTCCACTCCTGTAAGCAAGCTGCTAGTATTGCCAGCACTCTTGTAACTCACACCTTACTTGATTTTTGCCCCAAGTCTTTTTTTGAACATGCACTGGTACAGAAAATCCATGGCCACTCCTCTGAACAGCTGACACTCCATTTGATATGTCAGTACACACACTAGACAGATGTGATTGCATTGTTATATCTTTCGAGCGGTCAGTGTGTTTTCTTTGAATGTGCATGTTCAAGTTCTTTTTCAGCATAACCACTGAACAGTATGGGCATTTACTCCTTTTTTGATCCTTAGAGGCAGTAAATGAAGACTGAGAAGGTGAGTATTTGCACGGAGTTGGTGCAGGCATGGATTTACATGGAGCTGATGCAGATGCTGGCACAGGTGAGTATTTGTACAGAGTCGGTGCAGGTGAGGATGTGCATGGATCCAGTGCAGGTGTGGATTCACATGGAGCCGATGCAGACGCTGGCACAGGTGAGGATGTGTACGGAGCCGATGCAGCAACCCAGTCTCACGGCAGTTCGTGATTTAGTCACGTAATTTAATCTATTTATTCGTGGCA
>JAFVLL020003771.1:0-13556 GCA_021397915.2 Tor tambroides
GGAGAAGGCAGCTCAGGAGGCCATGGTGGAGCAGGGAGCTCAGGAGGCCACGGCGGAGCAGGGAGATCAGGAGGCCATGGCGGAACAGGGAGCTCAGGCGGCCATGGCGGAGCAGAGAGCTCGGGGCACCATGGTGGTATAGGCAGTCTCGGGAGCCATGGCGGGCCAGCCTCCGTGGCCTTGGCCTCGACCCGCGTGCCGGCCCCTACGGCCAGATCCCTATAGCCCCCCAAAAAAAATTCCTTGGGGGAAATTAGGGGCCTACCGGCCAGGATGGGTTCTGGAGGAGAGGACACTGGAGCCTTCTCTGGGCTGGATTCGGGGATTGGAGCCCTCTCTGGGCTGGATTCGGGGACTGAAGCCCTCTCTGGGCTGGATTCGGGGATTGGAGCCCTCTCTGGGCTGGATTCGGGGACTGAAGCCCTCTCTGGGCTGGATTCGGGGACTTGAGCCCTCTGTGGGTTTGACGTGAGGGCAGGAGCCCTCCCTGGGCTTGACGTGGAGACAGGAGCCCTCTCTGGGCTAAACTCAGGAATTGGAGCCCTCTCTGGGCTTGACAGGGGAACAGCAGCCCTCCCTGGGCTTGACGTGGAGACAGGAGCCCTCTCTGGGCTAAACTCAGGATCTGGAGCCCTCTCTGGGCTAGACTCAGAATCTGAGGCCCTCTCTGGGCCTGACATGAGCACAACAGCCCTCCTTGGGCTGGACGTGGAGACAGGGGCCCTCTCAGGGTTAAACTCAGGAACCACTTCCATAGAGGCAACAGGAGAAGCAAGCGGCTTGGGAATGGCCTCCGTGGCTCTAGCCCCTCTGGTCAGGGGCTTTTAAATTTTATTATGTGTTAAATACATAATATTTGCTTATTATGTATAGCTAACAGGGGAGCTCCAGTAAGCACACGCACGTCTCCAAAGTGCATTTACATAAACCATATACATCTTAAAGACGATTACTAAATGTCTATTTAATATGAGACAGAAAAATGTACTAAAAGAATTACAGATGAGCACATCACAACATGAACAGACATCTGAGTGAGTGATGTATGTTATGTGTTGTGTAGACTTGACTGTTGGCAACACTGCTTTAGATGAATGTAAGTAAAGCAAATAAACAAATCTACATGGAATAACTAAGTTATCTGTTTCATTTGTCCATTAGTATTGTTGATAAATTGAGGAACATTTGTGCTGGATAAAAAGCGAGTTAGCACATCAGCAACTACCTCAACGTGTAAATGTTGTATTGAGCAGATAAAACACAGAGGTGACTTGAATCTTGTCTGGGACAGATGAGACGTGTGTTTATCTGGTGCAGACTGACTGATGGAGGAATGCTGCTATCAAAGGCTTTGAGTAAGTACACTACAGAAATGAATAAAACATCTTTTAAATCTTACGTTGTAGTTTATTTTAATTATTATAATTTCAAACAGAGCTATTACAGCGCTTTTCTGATTCTTGATTTCTGAGCATTTGCGGCAGAGCTTTTGTGGTGGAGCAGGTGATGGCGGCATTTGTGGAAAAAAAAGGAAAACCTGAAACAAAAATATAAAGTAAGATCATTTTGTTACTTCTAATACAGAAAGCAAATGACATTGTGCTTTTAAAATGATTGCTTTTGTATTGTGTTTGTGCATTTTTGTAGGATCTCAAATGTCTGTAGACTGGTGTGAGCAGTGAAGATGGAGAAATCCACAGCAGCATCCTAGAAATGGTCCAGTGCCATGAATGAGACGCTCCATCACTCCACCTGCCCTTACTGCCTCATCTGGGCCGGATGTTGCTGTGGTCTCTTCATCCTCAGTGAGCCCAGAGCTAGTGAGAGCATCCAGCGAAAGACCGAAAGACACTGAGGATGTAATATTGTTCAAGTTTGTTCTGCTGGTTTCTGTTCTTACAACATCAGTGAATGAAAGTCAAGTTTCAGAGGCTTCAAAAGCATCATCAAATAATGTCCTGAAGCTTCTGAAAGTCAGGCTCTATTGACTGATATTGTATGAACAGAAACCAGCAGGACAAACTTGACCAAAATCACCTTTTGTGTTCAGAAAAAAACCCCACAAGGTTTGAACAGCGTGGAGGCTAGTAAATAATGACTGAATTTACATGTTTAGATTGACTAACATTTTAAAGCCCCAAATAGAAACTGTATGAACTATATGTAAGCATTTATGTTATAGTAGTACCTTGAAGAAATAAACTTTAAGAAATAAGTAGTTTATTGAGCGTTTGTGCCCAAGACACAAAAAAGCATTTACAAAAATCACATTTACATTTATGCATTTGGCAGACACTTTTATCCGAAGTGACTTACAGTGCTCTTCCCCTTAATAAGAGCACTGTAAGTCACTTTGGATAAAAGTGTCTGCCAAATGCATAAATGTAAATGTGATTTTTGTAAATGCTTTTTGTGTAAATGTGTAAATGTGTAAATGTTTTACAGGGAGTCGTGCTCATGGAGAGCAGGCACATTAATGTTTGGAGCAGACACAGCAACAGTCAGATTGTTCTGCACATGTTCTCCCGCTCTTGTTCAAGGTTGTGTGGTTCAGGGGCATCATAATAGTCTTCCTCATCCTCTCCCTGCACTCAGGCAAGGACAGCCTCAATGTCCCTTTCCCATCCATGATCAGATTCAGTGTGACTGCAGCAATGAGGGATGGACAGCAGAAACAGGTGAAGGTGGACACGGTGGTCAGCTGCTTCATCAGAATACAGCTGCAGAATTGGCACAGCTGTGTTGAGATGGCAGTACACTCAAAAAAATGAAACCTTGACTTTAATGAATTTTTTCTTGTCAACAGGTTCCACAAAATTTAATTATGAATGTTGAAAACAAATATTTCAAGGTTATCTAACTTAATGGGTTTGTTTTAGGGAGAAATAATATTTTTGACTCAAGCCAACTATTATCACTCATTTTTGCTCAACAAGAGACGTTTGAGTTTAACTAACTAAAGTCAGTTATGTTATATGGACTAACAAAATTTGTTTAGAAGTTGCATATTACATATTTCCCAGATAGCAACATAATGTCGGCCCAGCTCCGGCCCACATCACAACTTTATGAATGATGATCTGGCCCACATGTAGCGTGGAATGATGGCACTTGGGCGGACCGCTCCTGTTTGATCTGGGCCAAAAGCAGGCCATAGCAGTGCCACATGTCAGCCAAGAGCAAAGAAATAAACCACACTGGACCTTATCTGAGCCACAAAATCTTCATATATTATTTATAGAGTCCTCTCAGCTTGTCTAAGCTTGTTAACAAGCAAAATCACTGAAGGAAAGAAGAGAACAGAAAAAAAGAGACAAACAGAAACTCAAGAACTACAACTGACTGCAGCCACAGCCTTAGATGAAATCAACTGAAGATAAAAGACATTAAATCTCTGAAGATCTCAGCAGAGGAGGATTAAACAACTCCACAAACAGCATCACCAGCTTCACTCATTACTAACCAGACTGACTTTATTTCTGTTAGAGGTCTACAGAAGTTCTTATTGAGAATTAACAGAGGTTTAAATCTAATGTTTGTTTCAATTGACGTCACCATAATGGTCTTATTGAGATCTTATTGAGAATTAACTAAGGTTTAGATGTTGATTTATTGTTTCATTTGAAGTAACCATGTTAGAGATCAGTGTCTGCTTTAGTTGGGCTCTTGACCCTTAATATTTGTGTTTTTTTTTTTGTTTTTTTTTTCTGGCTGTTGTAACCATGTGTTCCTCAAACATATTTGTTACAACTCAAAAGCCCAGAGAAAATAGTTGGTTGTTATATATTTATAATGACAATCATCTGTTAGTGAACTGATCTCATTGTGTGTCTAATCTCTGGTTAAATGGATGTTGTATTGATTATAGTAAAAGTGATTCTAAGAGCCAGTGGTTCTGTGACAGTCAGTTAATATAAAGGACTTTCCAAACAGTTTGTTTTCTCTATGGTAGCAACTAGACTCTCACAGACATCAAGAATTAGCTTATGAACCTCAACAATGGTGACCATTAAAAAAAAAAATAATTTTACAAAGCTCATCCATAACTCCCAGCATGCATTGCTGCATGATTTTTTATTTTTTAATGGTCACCATTGTTGAGGTTCATAAGCTAATTCTTGATGTCTGTGTGAGTCTTGTTGCTGCCGTAGATTAAAACTTTTTTGTGGACAAACTGTTTGGAAAGCCCTTTAGATTAACTGACGGTCACAGAACCACTGGCTCTTAGAATCACTTTTACTATAATCAATACAACATCCATTTAACCGGAGATTAGACACACAATGAGTCTATGTTTACTTCAGTGAGATCAGTTCACTAATAGATGGTCATTATAAACATATAACAACCAACCATTTTCTCTGGGTTTTTGAGTTGTAACAAATACGTTCGAGGAACACATGGTTACAACAGCCAGAAAAAAAAAAAAACACAAATATTAAGGGTCAAGAGCCCAACTAAAGCAGACACTGATCTCTAACATGGTTACTTCACATGAAACAATAAATTAACATCTAAACCTTAGTTAATTCTCAATAAGATCTCAATAAGACCATTATGGTGACGTCAATTGAAACAAACATTAGATTTAAACCTCTGTTAATTCTCAGTAAGAACTTCTGTAGACCTCTAACAGAAATAAAGTCAGTCTGGTTAGTAATAAGTGAAGCTGTTGATGCTGATTGTGGAGTTGTTTAATCCTCCTCTGCTGAGATCTTCAGTTGTATGTCTTTTATCTTCTTTTTTCTTATTTCCTTCAGTGTTTGAACATTGTTTAGCTTGATCCAGCTGGGAGAACTCTGAATATTATGGACTTTTGAGTGATATGATCAGATTATTAACTATATATTTATATACTAATGAGCATGTTCTTTCATAGCTTCACATTAGCCAGAATCTAGAAGATGATTACTAATTACCATCTTCTACTTTACACTGTGGATGGATGTATTATACTCAATATTAATGGGCAGGAGCTGGTGACATTATGTTGCTATCTGGGAAATATGGCATGCAACTTCTAAACAAATTTTGTTAGTCCATATAGCATAACTGACTTTAGTTAAACTCAAACGTCTCTTGTTGAGCAAAAATGAGTGATAATAGTTGGCTTGAGTCAAACATATTATTTCTCCCTAAAACAAACCCATTAAGTTAGATAACCTTGAAATATTTGTTTTCAACATTCATAATTAAATTTTGTGGAACCTGTTGACAAGAAAAAATTAATTAAAGGTTTCATTTTTTTGAGTGTAGGATGTGGGTTCACAGTCTGTAAATACCCCTGCAAACAAGCCTGCACTGGCCCTTTACAGGCTGCCAGTGCAGGGCCCCTGAGAATTTGCTCATTGGCAAAACGTTGGCCCCTTAGCACTGGCCCTGCACGGGCAGCCCTCACTTAGCCACCGGGCAGCCCTCACTTAGCCACCAGGAAGCCTAAGCGCTGTTTTATCGAAGATAATAAAGTTTGAAGTCACCGTTATGGAGGTAAGCGCTTGCTTTAGTTGGGTTCCTGACTCCCTTGACTTTTTAACAAGTTTTTCTCTGGCTGCTGTAACTGTGTGTTTCTGAAACACGTTTGTTATAGCAAAAAGAAAAACTGATTTGGTGATTTAGTTATCATGTAGTGGCCTGATTCTCTGATTTCTCCTAGAGTTTGATCTCTGAAGACATTGTTTAGATTTAATTATTTCATGTTATAGTAGCTCTAGAATATAACTGCATGAAATTGTCCTGTTTTAATATTTTGAACATTATGCAAATTTTTTTATTTTTTTTTTACTTATGATAAATTAGTTAGATTAAGTTCCTATCAAACGCTTGGTGGTGGCATCTCCGAGTACTTCGGGCAGAACAGAGCTGTGTAATATGAGTGGCTCACGAATTAAGTCTGGGAAACACATTCTTAATTTGTGGCCATGATATATACCTATGCTATAGCATGTTAAATAAAGTCAGATATTATTGCACTTTTCACAGTACACGAAGCAGGCATACTTTAACATTGAGCAGTTTTAGCTGGGCGATGTTGATAAAAATGATCCACTGTTTGAGATTTAGCTGTTTAGTATAATGTATATTTATATATAGCCTCTGTTCTTTGTTTTAGGATCGGTGGATAAGCAAAAACTTAGGATATGATGATAATTCACTGTAGTTCAGTAAGACATAGGACGAACCCGCAAATGGTTTTATTTTAAAGAACAACTGCAGTGACAAGTAAGACAATAATACCAAATAGCCCATCAGCGTGAACTGGGGTTTTATGTGTGGATAATGGGAATAAAACCCTTGCTGAAACAAATTTGCATATAGGTCTTTTAAATGTTTTTGTTTACTAAAACAGCTGTTATTAAATCTGACCTACATCAAATATTATTATTAATGTGCTTTAGTGTGTATTTAAGCAATAAATGTTCATATATTTTCTCTGCAACATTTTTATTTATATTTTTATATATAGGCTATGCACAAATTAAATTACTGGTTTTGTGGCTCAGTCCTTTAAAAAGAACCAGGAATCACTGTACTGTATTAGGCCTACTGATTTTTGATTTTTAGCAGTTATTATAGTCTTTAATAAATAAAAAATATTGATCACAGAGAAGGTCTCTTTAACTCATTAAAAGTGCTCACGTACCTATTGCACAGATTTACAGCTCTGAGTGATTTAATATTCGATAGTTATGCAGGTCTATACACAGCAAAATCCCCGGTGTCAAATTAACACCGCTCTGTGTGTATATGGGTCCACACTACAGAGTGTTAAAAGTAACACTGAAGCGGTGTTAAAGTTAATGAGGTAATTAAGAGATTCATTGAGTGATGATTGGCCATTATTGAACACACCTGATGTTAACAAGCAGAATCACCAAAGAAGAAAATTACAAGTTTTTAAGTCAGCATTATAGTGATCAGTGTTTATTTTAGTTGGGCTCTTGACCCTTGATTTTTACATTTTATTTGGCTGCTGTAGTTGAATTATAACAGCCAGACTTTTGGAAAGAGTCATCAGAGGATGGTGTTGATGATTGTGTTCTAACATAATCATTTTTTGGCCTGAATCTCTGAACTTATTTAGAGTCTAATATTTGAGTTAAATTTTCTTTATTGATTACAACAGTCTTGTGTTCCACAGTGAAAAATTCTGAATTTTCCATAAATCTTAATCTATAAGCCACTCTGATGCAAAAAAAAAAAAAAACTTCAGAAAAGTCTTTCTTTTAGGCACACACAGACTTCAAGAAACAGCGTATGAATCTCAACAACGGTGACAAACAGCATATTCAGATAAACAGATCGACTCTGAACATCACAAAACAAGCTACTAAAAAGTCACATAAAAACAGCAAAAATAAAAGAAAAAAGACAATTCTTATCATAATTTATTCATACTGCAGTGCATGATGGGAGCCATGGATGAGTTTTGATTGGCCACAATATGCTTTTTTTGATGGTCACCGTTGTTATGATTCTCACGCTGATTCTTGATGTCTGTGTGTTTTAACTAAAAAGAATTTTTAAGTTTTTGATCAAAATAAGTTTTAAAAACATCTGTCTGATTATACTGAAAATGCCAGATTTTCTGTTGTTCACAGTGTTGACATAACCAACGAAGAAAACCTAACTCAGTTATTCAGATTACTACAGAATGATATGTCAAAATATAATCATCACCACCCAAAGACTTTTGCTTTTTGCTTGTCTGGCTGCTATAATTTAGTTATAGCAAACAAAAAAATTTATTACTCAAGAGTCAAGAGCCCAACTAAAGTAAACACTAACCACTATAATGGTGACTTTAAAAATTGTGACGTTCTTCTTTGGTGATTCTGCTTGTTAACATCAGGTGTCTTCAATAATGGCCAATCATCACTCAATGAATCTCTTAATTACCTCATTTATTTTTAACACCGCTTCAGTGTTACGTTTGACACTCTGTAGCGTGGACACATATACACACCCGCAGTGTTACTTTTTACACTCTGTAGTAGGGCTGTAGTACTCGAGTCTGGTCTCGGACTCGAGTCCGGACTCGAGATGTTTTTCTATCGTCTCGGACTTGTCTTGGACTCGTTGGTATTTGGACTCGGACTTGTCTCGGACTTGGTCATTGGACTCGCCAAGTGTTCTAGTTGGTCTCGACCGAGTCCAACTATATATGCTTTTTTTTCTCTTTCAAAACAAAACCATTAATCTGGCTCGCTTGTTCGGAAAATGGGTAATGTAATTGGTTTAACTCCATCTAGAACGGGCATTGCCATTGGTCGCCTGGTAAATGCACAGCTGCGTCATATGCCTGGCTCAGAGTGTGCGCGCTGCGCGGAGGCATAAATCATTTTTATTTTGGCCACAGATACAATGTTGGCGAGTTGCATAGTACAGTTTGGTTTTACAAAGTTCATCGGAGTTTTCCCTCTCACTTTCCTTCGGTTTTAAATAGCTTATAAATGCTCATGCGCATTTTACTTTCACTTTCATTTCCGGTCAATTGCTTATCTATAACTTACAACGACAATTTTTCTGCAATAAACATGGGACTTTTATTAACAAAACGAATAAAAATACACCATTACCATGCTATAAGCCTAATATAAAATAACAAACTTACAAAATGTTTAAATGTAAAAAAAACCCTGAAAATCAGCAAACGCTGTGGAACCAAATGAATAAGAAACAGAACGAATAAGAGCAAAACGAATAAAGCCTGGAGGCACGGAATACACCTTGATGTAAAATAAAATAAATAAATTACACAAAAATTGAAATAAAGTAAAAATAAGCAAACACTGTGGCTATGGCTGGGCGATTTTTCAGATTTTATCGATTAATTCGAATTTAATGTTTTGCCACAATTTTATTTTTTATAAATCGAGGAATCGCGATTTTGAATAGAAATATTACCAAACGCTAGAATTAGACACTTTGACAATAACAGTAAAGAGAAAAGAATGATCCAACCGCATGTCGGTGCACACGCTTAACCGCTCACGTGTGATGCTCTCTAGGTGCCATTCACACAGAATGTGCTTTTGTGTTGAAAAAGATGCGACGCGGGCAGTGGAATAGGAAAAAATGCAAGAAGATGGGAGTTAAACATCGTTTAATAACTAGAGCGCTGCGTTTTTATAATGCCGTTTCATGCACGAGATGCTGCAAGAGACGCGAGCACAACAGTCAAACGCGTCCATGTTTACATAGAAAAAACAATGGAAAAGCAGCGCAATCAAATAAAAAATCTGTGAAGAACTACTACTATATGTCTGATATTTCATGTTTGCATCAGGATGACAGGCTGAAAACTGCTGTTCATCGTTTTTACAGAACATTTATAGTTAATAATAGCACTCTAGGTATTATACCTTCAGTAATTTTGAATTTGAATTACTTGAGAATTTTTTAAGCATTTTCCTTGTATTATTTCTGAACATATAATATGCATAAGAAAAGTTTGTACAAGATGTAGTTGTAGTTCATGCATCTTTTCTGCAAAGATATTTAGTGATTTCTTTAACATTTACATCATGATGACAACGTCATGTGTAGTGCACTAGGAATAGAATTTTCTTTAACTAGAGGGTTAATAAAGAAAAATTTGCTTGAATCATGTTGTAGCTACATTTTCAAGTTGACTAGATAAAATCGTACAAAATCAAGAATTGGTCAAATGTTCTGAGAAAATAAAGATTTTATTTTATTTTTTGCCATATCACCCAACAATAGAAACAAATAAAAAACCTTCCAATTTTTAATTTCTTTAATTTTTCAATCTTTAATTGTCTGTTCTCTAACTGAACTAAATGAACACCTGTAATACTGTCTATATCCCCCGTCCCCGGGGGATGTATATATTATATAGCACGTATATTATATGGCCTAAGGGAAACAGCAAACAAATGCATACGCAGCCACACACAGACACACAGACCTGAAGGTGTTTATATGCTACACTGCCTTGCTTGGGAGGGTTATATTGTTCTATGGTTTCTTTAGGGGAAGGAAGGGAAGGGAAGTGGTGTGTGGCCAAGTATCGTGACCCATACTTGGAATTAGTTCTCTGCATTTAACCCATCCAAGTGCATGCACACAGTAGTGCACATACACCCGGAGCAGTGGGACTGAGGACTTATAGGACTGAGTTTGGACACCCTGCTTTAGAACAAGTAACAAGTTCAAGAATGAGAACGTAGATTTTTTTTTACACTTATGTTGCTTGTTATTTGTAATATTTTCCATTGGCAGCCCAGAATGTGATTGTTACACTATAATAAAAATGCTGAAAATGTGAAGTTGCACTTCAGCTTATGTGACTTTAGTGAAATTGCTAAACCTAAAGTAAATAAAATAGCCTAATTTGATCCTACAGTGTTGCTGCACATGCTTTTAGATCATTACAAATAATAATGCAAAATGATTATCTTAGAATAGAAGATATGCTGTCTCTCGTATCACATAAATTATCAATAGTTAAGTATGTGGTTTTGAAGAAGATTCTTTTTTTCTTTCTCTGTTTTGACTGTCTCATTTGGACTTGGACTTGACCTTGAACCTCTTTGGACTCGGTCTTGACTCGGACTCGATAGTCCTGGTCTTGGACTTGTCTTGGACTTGACGAAGGTGGATTTGACTACAGCCCTACTCTGTAGTGTGGACCCATATAGACACCGAAAAGTGTTAATCTGACACCGGAGACTTTGCTGTGTATGGCAACAATGATCGAGTGTTAATTACTGAATCTAAATTCATCCCGTACACAGGTTAGAACACGCACACACTATGAGGGGGTGGATACATAAATAATTGGATTTTTAATATCTGATGTCACGGACACTTATTTACTATAATATAGGAACCTTTAAAAACTGTAAGAGAATCAATATAGGCTCAAATATTTTATTAAGATATAAACAAGGAAACATTTTCCTACAAGTTTTTGACGCATTGAGCAACGTAGGCTATAACTCATCTCTTTAGACAACAACAAAAAATGGTTGTGCTTTAAAACGTAAAATCAGCCGCTTATGTTCGTGTTTGTCCATTTCTAAAATACAGTAACTTATCATCATTTGAGTATAAAATCCCAACTTAGTGCTGATCCGCGGCCAGCCGATCCTCAAGGAAATATGAATGAAGCGCTCTTCAGCCTGAAGAACCAGGAGGTGCCGTTATCAAGAGTTTATTTGTAAACAATGACTTCATCTGACTAAAATTACCATGGTTACTAAACAGCTAATAATTAAGATAGGTCTAGTTAGCACATAATATTTCTGTAATATGGCCAAATCAAATACAAAATCATACACAAAGGAATGCGCATTCTCGGGTGTACACCAATAAGATTTGCCGTGTTATAAACCAATGGAATTGGGGGTGGGTGGAGCGACACGTCGCCCTGAATGTGCCCTGCACTCTGGAGTACTTGTACACTGTAAAACCCAACAAGTTAGGGTAACTCAAACAGTTAGAGTAAACCAATTGCCTTGGCTTATACCAGGGTTCCTCAAATCTTTTCCTGGACGGCCAATCTGCTGCACAGTTTAGCTCCAACCCTGATCAAACGCACCTACCTGTGATTTTCTAATGATCTTGAAGACTCTGATTAGCATGCACAGGTGTGTTTGATTAGGGTTAGAGCTAAACTCTGCAGGAGTGAGCCAGATTTGAGGATCCCTGGCTTATACCATGTAAGTTTTAAAACTTTGCTGTTAAGTAATTGAGTGATTAATTAAGTGATGATTATGCATTAGTGATGAACACCTGCTGTTAACAAACAGAATCACTTAAAGGAAAGAGAAGCACAAGAACTAGGCCTATAACTGACTTCAGACACAGCCTTAGATGAAATCAACTGAAATAAAATACATTAAATCTCTCAAAATCTGATTAAACAACCCCACAAACAGCATCACCAGCTCCACTTATTAATAACCAGACTGACTTTATTTCTGTCAGACATCTACAGAAGATCTTATTGAGAATTAACTAAGGTTTAGATGTTGATTTATTGTTTCATTCAAAGTAACCATGTTAGAGATCAGCGTTTGCTTTAGTCGGGCTCTTGACCCTTGACTTCTGTGTTAATTTTTTTTGTTCTCTGTTTGTTGTAGTCATGTGTTCCTGAAACATATTTGTTACAATTCAAAAGCCCAGAAAAGATGATCAGTAGTTAGTTGTTATATTTATGATGACAATCATCTATTGGTGAACTGATCTCATTGCGACTGAACATAGACTCATTGTGTGTCTAATCTCTGGTTAAATAGATGTTGTATTGATTATAGTAAAAGGGATTCTAAGAGCTAGTGGTTCTGTGATAGTCAGTTAATATAAAGGACTTTCCAAACAGTTTGTCCACAAAAAGTTTTAATCTATGGTGTTAAACAGACTCACACAGACACACCCACTTCGAATGTTATCATTCGATTGAATGGGCGTTATCAGTGGTTATCAGCTCATAGATATGGGCCAGAAGGGATCTGCTGCGCCTACTGGTGGGCTGAGGAGGCTGTTATCATCGATCCACATGGTTAATCCCCGCACGCATGTATGAAGCTGAAGTTACCACTGGAGTACCAGCAGGGGCGATCGTTTCCCCAATGCCAACAACTGCACACGGACCAAAGACCAGCGAAATAGTGCATTAAAAGATGGATTTAGATGACTTCAGGACACATATACAGGTACCGTCTCGTAAAATACTCCATTGTTCCGTGTTTATGAATGAAGTTATTCATTTAAAATTTGCCTATGGTGGGAAAGGGATCATGTAAAAAGTCCACACATTTACCATATTTTTACCATAGTAACTGTCGCTCGAACATGTCATGTGTAGTCAATGCACAGTAACCACAAAACTGTGGTATTTGTAGTTAAAGCACAATAACTTCAATATTTACAGAGTTTACCTTAGTAACCGTGGTTTTACTGTGGTATTTGTAGTTAAAGCACAATAACCTCGATTCTTACTATGGGTTTACCTCAGTAACCGTAGTTTTACTGTGGTATTTGTAGTTAAAGCACAATAACCTCAACCCTTACTATGGGTTTTCCACAGTAACCTTAGTTTTACTGTGGTATTTCTAATTAAAGCACAATAACCTCGATACTTACTATGGGTTTACCACAGTAACCGTAGTTTTACTGCGGTATTTCTAATTAAAGCACAATAACCTCGATTCTTACTATGGGTTTACCACAGTAACCGTAGTTTTACTGTGGTATTTCTAATTAAAGCACAATAACCTCGATACTTACTTTGAGTTTACCTCAGTAACCATAGTTTTACTGTGGTATTTGTAGTTAAAGCACAATAACCTCAAATCTTACTATGGGTTTACCTCAGTAACCATAGTTTTACTGTGGTATTTGTAGTTAAAGCACAATAACCTTGATTCTTACTATGGGTTTACCACAGTAACCGTAGTTTTACTGTGGTATTTGTAGTTAAAGCACAATAACCTCGATACTGTCACAGTACGGCCAGGCTCGCCCCTCAACCAATTACCACGATCCACCTCACCTGAGTTCTGATCACCTGCACCTGCACGCCATCACCG
>JAFVLL020003772.1:0-11226 GCA_021397915.2 Tor tambroides
AGAGTAAAGACGTCACAGCACCTTGTTAGTGAGATGCTGCAAACAGAGCAGCATTGCTGAGGAAACAGAACTCGTCACTGAGAGAAACCTTGTTCGCAGCTACGGCACACCCACCAACGGCTCGAGCTGTAAATAACTTCAAATCATGCGTGAAGAGCTGCAAAAACACTTGAAATTGATCAAAAAGATCAAATCCTGAAACAAAATAGACTACATGCAAACAAAAAATAGTTTCTATATTCAAAGCTGCAACCAAATATCCAGATGTAGCCAAATATAAAATGTATGTCCATTATGACTGTTATACAGCTCAATCAAGAGATATTTCAACCCAAAATGATTTTTTTCATCATTTAGGATCTCAGAAAAAGGTACAAAGCTGTCAACTGGGTTGAAACCTAAAGTACGAGAGCTAAAAGGTACATGTTTAAAAGTACATATGTGACCCTGGACCACAAAACCAGTCATAAGTGTCAATTTTTCAAAATTGAGATTTATACATCATCATTTATACATCAGATTTATACAACAAAGCTGAATTAATAAGCTTTCCATTGATGTATGGTTTGTTAGGATAGGACAATATTTGGCTGAGATACAACTATTTGAAAATCTTGAATCTAAGGGTGCAAAAAAATCTAAATATTGAGAAAATGGCCTTTAAAGTTGTCCAAATGAAGTTCTTAGCAATGCATATTACTAATCAAAAATGAAGTTTTGATACATTTACGGTAAGAAATTTACAAAATATCTTCACGGAACATGATCTTTACTTAATATCCTCATGATTTTTGGCATAAAAAAAAAATCGATAATTTTGACCCATACAATGTATTTTTGGCTATTGCTACAAATATATCCCAGCGATTTAAGACTGCTTTTGTGGTCCAGGGTCACATAGTAGTACCTTTTGAAAGAGTACCATCCCAATGACAGTTTTGTCCCTTTTTTCTGAAAGTGTACTGATCTTCACATTGTTCCAAGCCTATGACTTTCTTTCTTCTGTGGAATATAAAAGAAGATATTTTAAGAAATATCTCAGTGTCTTTATCAATACAGTAAGTCCAATGTTGGCTTGTTCTTCAAAATATCTTCTTTTTCTGTTCTGCAGGAGAAAGCAAGTCATTTGGAATGACATGAGGGCAGAAGGACTTTTAATTTTACATTTACCACAATTTCCTATTCTGGTTGGTCTGAAGATGTCTGCAGAAATAAGACACAAATGTAAAAAACAGTGACTAAACATTTTCAAAACTGATTTATGGAGGAAACTGGGTCTCTTAGACTATTTGTCTGTCTTGTGACAGCTCACCATTGCTCAGATTCAGAGTAAAAGCAAATATGAAATCCATCAAAATCCAATCAAAGAACTTTGGAGCCATTTTACTCAATTGCAGTGTTGTTATAGTTACTGTGTTTTGCCTTTTTAGGACAGAACACCCCATGAGGAACTCAGACTACCTCTCCATCCAAGACATCTTGTCATCCTGGTTCGTATTTGTTGGTAAGTCTTGAAATCAGCTGTTACCCATTAGCGTACAGACCTAAGTGGATGGGAACAAGCACTAGGATGGGCATATGAACATATTCCTGACATATTCCCACAGAGGAGACTGCTGGGAAATTAGTGAGGTGGCACTAATCAGCCCCTGTGTGTTTATTGGGGGGCTGGGGGGGGGCAACCGGAGTGCATTAAAAGCCATTAGTTGCCTCTAACATGGCCACGCTCACTTATTTTGACAGATTCATACAGCAGGCTGATTCTCTGCACAGAGGGTGTATCTGTATGCACATACACACACACACGCACCTCTCGATCTTTCACATCCTCTTCAGCGTGCGGCCCATCCAGCCGTGACTGCACACAGTCAAATTGGTTTGGGGTGGGAGGGGGATCTGTGAACAGAAGCTGTTTGTAGTCAAAAGCAGCTGGGCAAGTGAGTGATGGGGAGCGAAAGCAGAGGAGAGATGGCAGTATGTGTAATACCCTTGATAAACAAAGTGATAAAGGTACGCTTAGGAAGAATTTCTTATTCCCATAAATGGGAATATAAATGCCTAAATAAAATATAAGCATATATCTGTAAATGCTCACTATATATTATTAGTAATAGCTTTGTTATATATATATATATATATATATGTATATATATATACACACACACACATATACAGTATATATATATATATATGTATATATATATATATATTTCTTTTTATTTATACAATTAACTAAAGGCAGAAAAAGCAAAAAAAAAAGGCCTCTAACACAAGCTTGCTCTATTCTTTTTCTATTCTGTCTGTTTTCTATTTATTTATTATATAATTTAAAAAAAAAAACTTGCTATGTGTACTGCGTTGGGCTAACTGAGATTTGTCATGAGACTTATTGCTCTTTTGTTGATTTGAATTGCTTCCATTGTCCTCATTTGTAAGTTGCTTTGGATAAAAGCTTCTGCTAAATGACTAAATGTAAATGTATATATATATATATATATATATATATATATATATATATATGTGTGTGTGTGTGTGTGTAATTTATATTGTATATATAAATTGTTGGAATTAAAAGCTAAGATTATGAGACTTGAATGATTAAAAGATCCACACACACGTGTATATGTGTGTGTGTGTATAAAAACACTAAATTAAATAAAAATAAGATAAAAATATGGCATGCTTTATAAAAAGACAATGGCTGCATGAGGTATCCCTGCTTTAATTGAGTCTTTATTTCCATCATGCACAGTATTTGTGTGGTCTTCCTCATTTTCAGCACGCAATGTTTTGCTGGAGATGCTGCTGCATCTTGAGTGACAGAAGTCAACATCTACTCGTGCTTTCCCTGAGTATCCTTAGCACCCTCCCTCTCACAGACTAAAAGTGAAGTCACCGACGGTTCTGGGATCTGAAGGAAAAGTTTTGTGAAGTGAATGATGCTACATGTGACTGCATCAGTGCTGCCAACGCACACCACAGCCAGAAGGGTCAGCCTGAAATAAACTTACACCAGAGCCAAGAAATCCTCTTTAGCTCTCTCTCTCTCAGCAAGAGCTCCATCACAGTTCACAAACTGCTTGCTTTTGTTTTTGCAAATCTGTGTAAGTGAAAAATGCTAATGCATGTGATACAAGCCTTGCTGTCTATATTAACTTACTATGATGCACCACTTTTATTCTTCACACCTGAAAGTGGTTGCAATTTGACTAGTAACTGACATTTGTTGTGTTTTGGCAAATGCAACTTCATATCTGCAACATTTGTCACTGTAAGCTATGTTTGATTTCATAACAGCAAGAAATGAATTTGCATGCGAGTAATCAGAATACTGTTCCGCTATCTTAAATCTCACATAACATCTTTCCAACTCTCATCTCGCAGCAGGATCAAGGCTTCACAGTTGACACATATTAGTATGCAGGCAGCTTGTGAGAGCGTCTGTGACGTCAGCAGGAGTAGAGAGGGTGGAAAAGGTGTCCGAGGGAGAGCAGAGGCTCTGGCTGATCGCACCATTATTAAATTGTAAAACACGCTTAAACACCATTAAGTTCTATGTTACATGTGCCGTTTAGTTTCCACGGTAACGACAGGGAGGTGTATATTTAGAGCTGACGGAATAAGATCGTGAAGGAGCGGTAGAGATTTTTGGGGGGGGGGGGGGCAGATGCAATTTATTAAAAAAAAACAAAAAAACTTTGACATGTTTGAGTCACAAAGTATTTAAAGCCTCTGTGCAGATTCATGCCAGGCTGACCAGTCCAAACTAATTCAAAAATGGCTTTTTTTATTTTCTCTTTTTCTTTCCAACAGTGCCTTCATTAAGGGATTACGAGGAACTCACTGAAGAACAGGAGAGCAGCTTCTTGTTTTGTTTGAGAATGTGTTTTGGGTCTATAAATCTTGACCAGTTGGAGGCAGCACTGGCTACAGTCTATGCATTTCAAACCCTGAATCCATGATACTTTACTGTAAGGACACTGTTCCTGAGACCATCTAACATCATTTCTGAGACAATTATTATTAATGAACCAGCAAATGGAAAAAAAAAGAAAAAAAAAAAAAAAAGATATTGATGGCTATCTGTAAGACATTTGGCCATTTCCTTTTATTGCATTTATCTAGTATTTCCAAATCTGTTAATAAAAAGGCATAATATAATGTAATAAATATATAATATGATAAATAATAATATTACTTTCATGCATTTTGATTTACATAATATTATACATTATAATATGAATTTTATAATCAATTTAAAGTATTTCTATTACTTTTTTAATTCAATACATTTATAAATAAAATAATTTCTACTAAATTCATATTATAATGTATTGCATTTATCTACCATTTCCAAATCTGTAAATAAAAAGGAATAATATAATATAATAATAAAACGTTAATATAATAAATTTATAAGAGAAATAATATTATATAACATTGTCTTTTTATTTACATTATACAGTATAATATGAATTATATCATCAATATAGCATTTCTATTACTTAATTTATATTTATAAATACAATAATTTTATTAAACAATTCATATTATAATATATTGCATTTATCTACTATTTCCAAGATGCATAAATATTATAATACAAATTTTATATTAAGAAAACACATATCTAATTATATTTTAAGTAACAGAAATACTTTTTAATTATATAATTGATATTATATTGCATTTACCTTGTATTTCCAAAAAAGCATAAATAATGCTGTAAAACTAAATATCATATTATTTTATAAAAAGTATTGTTATATTATCTAAATATTATATTATTTAATATAAAGTCTATATATATATATAAAATCTAATTATATTTTATTAGTAATAGAAATGCAATTTTATTTATTTTAATGTATAATAATTGATATTATAGTATATTGCATATACCTTTTATTTCTAAAAAAAAAGCATAAATATTTCATTTGCCAAACGAAAAAAACATTTTCATATTCATTGAAATTTAACAGCTGATTGAAGAGTTTATTTTTAAGGATGAATAGCTGCGTACATTCTCACTCAGAGTGAAGGGATAAAACAAGGTGTTAAAATCAAAGGCTGAGCTCAATATATATAGGCAATATTTTGATCCTGAATCACGCTGCTGGTGAAGTGTCGAGGTATATGCATGTGAATCAGATGTGACGCGGCCGGAGTACAGTACACAAGGCACTGACTATTACCATAGCAGCTGAATCCCACCCGAGTCCTGCAGGTGTGTGACTCACCCCCACTAGCTCAACAAAGGGAGAGAGGCCGCCGCATAGAGATGCAATCTCTTTATGTATCTCTCTCTCTCACTCTGTCACATGCTGCATTGCCAACTCACATGATCGCACCCCAACACCTTTACATACCATACCGTGCCAGTGTATACTCACTGACTGTTCAACTTTTTACATACATATAGTTTGAGTATACATGTTTTTCTCTTTCGCATGCTAAAATTCTCCTGCGAGTCTGCAACGGTGAAGACTGTTCCGTGTCATGGCTGATGATTCTCCTATTCTAGCTGTTAATAGAAACTTCACAGGAGGCAGCTGGACTTCAACACTATAGTCATGAATGCAGCAGAAATGAGTCTGGAAAAGGTGAGAGTTGGGTCGAACCCATGTGTGAAGTGATCCTGAATTTGACTATGAGCTGAGGTACCAGATCCAGTAATGTGGTAAGGTCTGTTTATTGGTGCAATGGGAAGGTGGCAGCTCAGCAGGTAAAAGACGGATGCAACCTTGAGTGACAGACAGTTATTATCCTGAACGAAACTACATTTTCGTTTGAAGAAAAATTAAAAGCTAACTGAAACTAAAACAAAAACTTTATGACTCCAAAACTAACTATAATAAAATAAAAATAGACACAAATTGAAGTCAAGATGTAATGGAAGTATCTTTCTTCAGTACTTTGATGTATATCCATGTTATCCAAGTGAAATATTCCTGTGCTCATCCATAACTGTCTGGTTTGGTTCAGCTACCAAATCAGACATCAAGAGACTACAACGGACAATTAGGACTGCTGAGAGAATTATTGGTTCCTCCCTGCCCAACCTCCAAGATCTTTACATCTCCAGAGTGAGGAAAAGGGCTAAGATCATCACTTTGGATCACTCTCTCTTCCAACATATCTGTACATTAATTTAAATAATTACATGTTTTTTTTCCCACTTCTGTATATAGTGCATTGTTTAATTTCTGTTTTTCTTATATTAGTGTTATATTCCATCTCTACTGTGTTATTCCTGTGTATGTCTGCACTATCATGTATGTAGCCAAGTTAAATTCCTTGTGTGTGTAAACATACTTGGTAATAAAGCGCTTTCAGATTTCTGACTCCTGATTATTGAAAAAGGAAAAAAATATAGGGCAGGAACTTAGTTCTATCCATCAGTCATTGATTGGATCAAGGCAGATCGGCTTGCAGTCGATTGTAATAAAAGGGTGGGTTTTAAGCGAACTAAATGATTGAAGAAGTCTGGCATACATCGCCTGTATTTTTTACTGGAAGATCCAGTTATGACATTTTGTTTTTAGACTTATGTGGAAACTTGAAACCTGTACAACCCACCTGCATTAAACATGAAAATGTCACTAGCAATAACACTAGACTGTCCTATGAAATTTAAAACCATTAAATGTTTTGAAATGATACCAGTTACCATGTCAAAGGGCTAGTTTATCCAAAAATGAAAGTTCTGTCATCATTTACTCATCCTCAAGTTGCTCCAAACCTGTATGATTTTCTTTCTTCTGTTAAGCACAAAAGAAGATATTTTGAATAATGTTGGTAACCAAACAGCTTCCATAGTATGAGAAAATATATATATATTATAGAAGTCAATGGCGGCCGTCAACTGTCTGGTTACCAAAATTCTTCACAATATCTTCTTTCCTAACTTTCCCTTTAACTTTGGCAGCCCTAACCTAGTAAAACAAAATAAAAATGAAATAAACTGAAACTAAAAAAATGAAAGATTGAAAATAAAAACTACACTGAAAACAAACTGAACATAAATTAGATATACAATTTAAATTGAAAACAAAATGTAAATAAAATATAGAAAATGTATTTAAAAAAATAACATAACTACCCTTGCATGAAAGGGCGTTATGCATGAAATTCATCCAGAATTCATTCCCACCCTAGTAAAAATGTAATATATTTAAAATACATTTCATACTAAGTATAGTTAAAATCTATTAACACATTTACTGACTTATTGCTTGAGACTTTCTGAAATAAAAATTATAATTCAACTTTATTTGGAGTACTGCTTGTGCACAATGCACATTTCTTAATATTAAGCCTAAACTGTTTTAATGTCACTACTGATGAGGATTGTATGATCTTTGAATAATGTCTTTAAATGCAATATATTTAAAGTGGACGAGAAGTATACTTACAATAGTTCCACTTTAGCACATTCAAGTATACTTAAATATATCTTTAGTAGGACTTCAGCACTACTTCTGCACAATTTAAGTGCATTAAGTACAAAATTAGTTGTTCCAATTAAGCAGACTTTAAGTATACCAGTTTAGTATACCAAAAGTACAATTGCAGGGTATTTTCATTAATAAGTTTATTAATGAAACGACTGCCACGACTGCCCCTTAAACTCAGCAATAAGTTTAAGGGGCAGTCGTGGCCTAATGGATAGAGAGTTGGACTTGTAACCCGAACGTCGTGGGTTCGAGTCTCAGGTCCAGCAGGGATTGTAGGTGGGGGGAGTGAATAACCAGCACTCTCTCCACCCTTAATACCACGACTGAGGTGAGACCCTTGAGCAAGGCACCGAACCCCCAACTGCTCCCCGGGCACCGCAGCATTGGCTGCCCACTGCTCCGGGTGTATGTTCACTACTGTGTGCATGCACTTGGATGGGTTAAATGCAGAGCACAAATTCCGAGTATGGGTCACCATACTTGGCCACACACCACTTCCCTTTCCCTTTAAGCACATATGTAAATGTAGTGTACTTAGCATGAAATAAATGTATTTCAAAAACATTATAATATATTTATTTTTCACTAGGGCAACTCCTCTAACATTTGAACAACAAATAAAAAAAAAAACGATTTCTGGAGTGCTATTGTTTATTTTGTACTACTTCAGAATGAATGAAACACACTGATGTGAATAAAACCACATGTGTACACAAGAAAGGGACAAAACTGCCATCATTAATATATGCACTTTAAGATCTAATATGTGCCTTTTAAAGGGTTAGTTCACCCAAAAGTGAACATTAGCCCATGTTTTACTCACCCTCAAGGCATCCTAGGTGTATAAGACTTTCTTCTTTCAGACAAATTCAATCAGAGTTATATTAAAAATTATCGTTGCTCTTCCAAGCTTTAGAATGGCAGTAGATGGGTGTTTTTGTTAAACAGTCCAAGAGTAGTAAAATAAAGCACATCCCTCCATAATAAAACCTGCCTCACACTGTTCTGGGGGGTTTGGGGTGGGTGGGGGTTGGTTGCGAATAAAGACCTCCTGTAGCGAATCCATGCGTTTTTGTAAAAAAAAAAAAAATCCATATTTAAAATGTAAACACCTTTCTCTCTCTTTTGCTAACTGTCCTACGTCCAAGCCATGGTGGTGGATGACGTAGGATGTAGGTGTGGCGTGTGCACCGGTGATTAGTGACGAACGTCAAAGCATGGAGGAGAGAGAGCAAAACAAAAAGCCGGTCATGAATTAGATGCACAAAACGAGGATTTGTAAATAAGAATGTCAGATGATTTCAATATAAGCCAAGAGGAGACTGATTTCCTTTTGCTAAAGTAAGGAAACTTTGCTTCCTTTGCTCTAAACAAACTAGCAAGGCTCATATCTCACTGGTCCTTTCGCGACGCATATGTCCTACGTCATCCGCCGGAACGGCTTCCGTCTACAACAGTAAGTGGAAGTAAGAGAAAAGAGTTTATAATGTTTTAAATATAGATATTTTTCTTACAAAAACGCATCAGTTCACTACAGGAGGGCTTTATTCACCTCCCCACCACCCCGGAGCCGTGTGAGGCACGTTTTATTATGGATGGATGCGCTTTATTTGACGACTTCTGGACTGTTGAAAAAAAAAAAACACCCGATTCGTTTGAAATAAAGTCATATACACCTAGGATGCCTTGAGGGTGAGTAAAACATGGGCTAATTTTCATTTTTGGTGAACTAACCCTTTAAGTACTAATATGAACCATTTAGGGGTAAATACGATGCAAAGAAGTACATTTTAGCTTGTGTACCTTAGGCTGCAGCCTTAATGACAGCTTTGTACCTTTTTCCTGAGAGTGTAGTTAACTTAGTAATCTAGTAAAAAGCATCAGTTTCACTGTCTCTGTTTGAGTTTGCATTGTTCTCTAACGTCTTACTGCTGTTCTGAGTTTAGCTGATCGAGCTCTTGGGTTTTCCTGCACCTCTTCCTCGCTTGGCTTTATCACCTTCTTCAGACTGACCCAATATTTGCTCTCTCGTCCTTTCTCCTCTTCTTCGTACTCTTCCTCCTCCTCGTGCTCCTCTTCCTCTAACCCAAGCCGGGCTTTGGCTCGCTGGCGAATGCTGCGGTGCGGTGGGGCGGCCAGGTCCTCTCCACGGAGGAAACGCTTGGTCAGCCGGTCCTCCAAGGAGTGGAAGGTGAGAACACAGAGTCGCCCCTTGGGACAGAGCAGGGTCTGTGCCACACGCAGGCCAGCGTGCAACTCGTTGAGCTCGTCGTTCACGAATATCCGTAAGGCCTGGAAGGTTTTGGTGGCAACATGTGAAGGGCGCTGCAGGCGGTCACGCCGGGCGTACAGCGCGCTGGCTGGAAACGCTCCTAAAATCAAAGAAAGGATTAGATTAGTTATTAAGTGAATAGAGACTTTTGTAAGGTTCCTTTAAAAAGATCAATCCATAACTTGAATTGTTCACCTGCACTTTTGTTTTAGTTCAGTTATTAAAGACATATTCATTTATTCACATATATTTTCCAAATCCTACTTAATAGTTCAAATATGTGTTAGAGCAGTGCTTCCCAACATTTTTTGTGTTATGTACCCCCACGGCCCCATCAAAAATGTTCAAGTACCCCTATATCAACACCAAACTCATTATACTGAATATCATTAAGATATACTGTACCATTAAATATATTTAATATTATTATTCTCATCGCTTTAAATGTTTCATTCTTTTCCTTAAAAAAAGACAAGAAATACTGTTCTTGAAAAGCAGACTCACCAAGTAGTATACATACATTAAATGTCATCCATATGAATTTTTATAAAACTTAAACGTCACACACATATATTTATTTTTCCTTAAAAAGACTTATCTTAATCTGTTATTTTTCAGTTTAAAAGGTTTATCAAAACAAATATTTCTAAGTCCCCCTTTGCAGGGAATCACTTTTAAAAAAATGGTAAAACTTTAGTATATGGACCAATTCTCACTATTAACTAGTTGGTTATCACTAGCATGCCTATTATTAACATATTGGCTGTTCGTTAGTACTTATAAAGCACAAATTCAGCATGATCATATTCTACATCCTTAATTCTACCCAATACCTAAATTGAACAACTACCATACTAATTATTAATAAGCAGCAAATTAGGAGCTTATTGAGGCAAAAGTTGTAGTTAATGGTTTGTTAATAGCGAGAATTGAACCTTAAAATAAAGTGTGATTAAAAAATATTATATATAGTAAATTTAACAATTGACTTACTTAATACTGTAAGTTGTTTTTTTTTACAAAAACAAACAAATTTACAAAATTTTAAGTGTATTTTATATTTTTTAATCATTGCAAACACAATAGGTGTACTATGAAAATAAATTTAAGTTTTAAAATTGAAAAAAAGAAAAACCATTGATTTTACACTTGAAACAACAGTATGTGATCAAGGGGCCTTTTAGTTGAATAATTTGACTTAAGATCTCATGTGTCGACCGTTTTCTGCTTTATGAAGTACATTTTTCAGTATGATGAATTGAGGTGCAATGGGTGCTTTTTGCAAAAACAATCAAGAAGCAAATTCCTCATCAAGAAGGAAAGGGTGCTGTGTACTTTAAGAGTATATAAACAAAGAGACAAACACACTGAAAGATGAACATCGGTAGGGACACACAGGGCTTATTCCAGATCAGTATGTGTGATGACACAGTGCTTTTGAAAATAAACAGGCTGTTCTACAAAGCTCCCAAAGCTCATGGAGAGATAGGTCCATGC
>JAFVLL020003775.1:0-27587 GCA_021397915.2 Tor tambroides
TATTATCTCAGTTTCAAGTGATGGAATGTAAGGACTGTTTATCTAATGAAACAAGAAGGATTTTTGCTGTTATGATTTATTGTTATTTCTACACAGTGGCTAATTTGTCCGTAACAGAGTTGACAAACAATACCATAAAGACATCTGAAATCCAGTAGCCCCTCACTGCAGAACAAGATCCAGGGGGCGTGGTTGGATCCACATCTAGGGGGTGGAGATTGGTAAGTTTAGGGGTAGAGATAGTTAGGTTTAGGAATCAGGGGGTGGAGACGGGTAGTTATATGGAAGGTGGGAGGAATTGGATCTAGATCCAACCACGCCCCCTGGATCTTGTGTTCTGCAGTCAGGAACATCTCCCGGTAACGGCTGTACACAAAGCAGCGCTGAGCTTACAGACGCTGCTTTATCAGGCATAAAACATGCAAGGGGCAGTTGTGGCCTAATGGTTAGCGAGTCGGGCTTATAACCAGAAGGTTGCTGGTTCGATTCCCGCGCCAGCAGGAATTGAAGGTGGGGATTGTGAATGAACAGCACTCTCCCCACCTTCGATACCATGACTGAGGTGCCCTTGAGCAAGGCACCAAACCCCAAATTGCTCCCTGGGCACTGGAACATTGGCTGCCCGCTGCTCCGGGTGTATGTTCACTACTGTGTGCATGCACTTGGATGGGTTAAATGCAGAGGACAAATTTTGAGTATGGGTCACCATACTTGACAATACATCTTCTATTCTATGAAATGAAAATGACATCAAAAATTTTCTAAAGACAGTCTTCAGAAATACAGTGATATTAAAACACCCGCGCCTCGTTTTGATTTTTAAATGTGCAGTATGTGTTCATGTTTATTCAACAAAGCCTTTTGGAAAATCAGTCAGTTCTGATATCGTGGCAGATCACCACAAATAAATAAATGTATGGGAAACACATCCCACCGCACAACCACCTGAGCCCAACTTCATTACTCATCACTAGCCAGACCCAAACAAACACAGACCGGAAGTTAACTTAGGGCCAGGCGCGTGAGCCAGATGAAACCGTCTATATATGCCAATGCTGCATTTTGCACCGGCCATCTTTCCAGCAATTATCTGCTGCGTTTGCAACGTCTTCCCTCAACTGTAAAACTCTTCTATATATAAAATAATTGAGAGGAGAATTACACAAAAAAAAAATTACATTTAAAGTTTACAGTAGCCTCTGTTTGGATTTTGACAAAATCTTTTACAGCATTCAGGTATTCAGTAAGACGAGAAAAAGATTTTCAGGCAAAAATCTTTCTGCTATAGAGCTGTTTTCACCAGAAAGGGACAGGAAATCTTGTAAAAACACAAGAGCGGATGCTGGAAAATGTTGCTCAAGTTTTTGACTGCTAAAGAATACACCCATTAGGAAAATGATCTAAAAAACAAGGCCAGATTTTCATTGGAATTGCTCCAGATCAAAAGGTTAATGTCCAACAATGGCCATGTCAAAGCCCTTATCCAGAAGACACTCTCTATTTAATATAAACACTTACAGTTTGGTCCTTATCAGATAAATATAAAGGTGGCATTTGCAAATCAATTAAAAAAAAAAAAAACCTGCATGGTTTAGAGTAGAGTTTAACTGCTTTGGCACTACATTCACATATTGCATCCAAATCACTTTTCTAAAATCACTCAGATTGCCAAATGTAATAAACGTGAGTATAATTTTTTTTTCCTGCCACAGTCATTTTGGCTTGTTTACTGAGGTTTTAAAGACATTGAGGCTTGTTAAATATGCTTTGAAACAACATGGATTGTGAAAAGCCCTATACAAATAAAATGACCTGACTTGACTTAATGAATTAATTCATCATGCACTTCTGTTGGACAATGTTTACACTAACAGGGCTTGGTCTTAAACTGCCGTATACATTAGCTGAGATGATAATTAATGCATATCGTAAAAGCATACTGTGCTCTCTCTGATGTTGTCATCTTACAGCTCTGTAGTGCATCCAGTACAACCGCTTTGAAAACTGCCTTGTCACAATCTTTACAAGAGCTTATGAGTAATGCATATAACGTAACACAGCTCACACAAGCAACTTTCCAGCAGGACACTTCTTAGTTGTATATGCACTTTCTTTGTGTGAGTAGCTAAAGGGATAGTTATTTTGAGGTTATTTACATATGTACATACACTGAAAGTCAGTGTTATTTTTGACCCCATTGACCTTCATAGTCCAGAAAAAGATAGCTGAAACATTTTCAACATATCTTCTTTTGAACTCTGCAAAAGCAACATGAGTTTAGAACAACATGAGTGTAAATAAATGATTAAATTTTCAGTTTTGAAACGTTTTATCCCTTTAAAAGCATACAGTGTTTAGTCAAAGCACTGCAGTGAGGAAATGTGACCTTATGAAAACAAACCTCACAGTGTCATGGTGAGCTGAGTTGACGCCTGCAAAAACCTGTTTTGTTTTGTTTTCTTTTCTTTTCCATGACAACATTATGATTGCAGGTGTGGTTTGAGGATCAGGTATTCACATTCTTTTTCTTTTCTTTTTTGATGAGTGACAAGCGTTTGGTATGATTTGTAAGTATAGTACCACTTTAGACACCCTCTCCGGGAAATGCAAACTGGGAGGAAAGTGAATGAATGGACAACACATGCAACGGGTAGAACTGGTCGGAGCAGATGTAAGTGTGTTTGCTTGCGAGTTTCAATGAGAGTGAAGTTATTTACACAGTAAGACAACATCTGCATGTTTGCAGCCTGCTATTGTGGAGATCTTTGCATGATTATGTGTTTATCATCACATCATTTTGCACTATATGCTGCTTCCCCCAAAAATCTCTCTTCTGCACAACAATTTAATGTACTATATATATATATATATATATATATAGTTTTTTTTTTTTTGCACAACTTCATGTACAGATATCTCCTTTGCACAATTTCATGTACAGTATTTATGTAAAGTTTTTGTACAGTCTCAGTTTGTGTAAGTGTGGTCAACTAGTTATAGTATTTATAGTATAGGTATAGTCAGATGGTTAACTGTTGTATAGCTCTATTGTTTTTTCTTATACTTGTATTGTTGTATGTTTATATTTATGTTTAACTGGTATGTAGCGCCGTGGTCCTGCGAGACACGACATTTCGTTCCACTATATGTCCACACATGTAGCAGAATGACAATAAAGCTCGATAAAGCTCTACTCAAACCGCCACTTTTTTTCACATATGCCCTGTTGCTGTTTATTCCAGGTAAATGTTGACTGAGTAATTGAGTATATGAATTAGAATTTGGCATGAATACGAAGTACTAAACTGTCATTGCCTTAAGAGTGCTGATTATCTTATGTGATCTGCTCTTCAAAGGAATAGAGACAGATAATTTGGGATAACATCTGAATCAATGGGGGTTAGTTGTGTTAACCAGACAGAAAATGTCCAGTGTTATGAATTTGGCACGTAAAGGTCACAACAGGAGCTTCTGCCTCATTAAGAAATCAGTAGCAGTTGTTTAACAAAGATAAGAAGGATCACAGGATCACTCAGTTATCTACACTCATCAGGCAAAGCATGATACTGATCATTTCAGAAACACTGAAGACTATTGTGCTTGAATCAGGAGGATTTGACTTAAAAGAATAGTTCACTGAAACATTTAAATTTGCTGAAACTTTACTCACACTCAGGCCATCCAAGAAATAGATGAATTTGTTTATTCATTGGAACAGATTTTGAGAAATTCAGCATACATCACTTGCTCACCAGTGGATCCTCTGCAGTGAATGGGTGCCGTCAGAATGAGAGTCCAAACAGCTGATAAAAACATCACAATAATCCACAAGTAATTCACACCACTCTAGTAAATCAATTAACATCTTCTGGAGTGAAAAGCTGTGTTTGTAAGAAACTCATTATTATGACCTTTTTAACTTCAAACCGTTTGCTTAGTTAAAATACAAGTCCTTATCCATAATATTGCTTTCTCCAGTGAAAAAGTCGTCTCCTCTGAATTAGAAGAGACATGCACAGATCAAGCACATTTACAAGCAAAATCAGTCCAAAGCAGTTTAAAACAAATGTGTTGGTTGATTTTGATGTGACTTTTTCACTGGAAGAAGCATTATTATGGACTGGTATTATGGTCAGAATCAACAGATTTCATTTAAAATGTCTTAATAATAGATATGTTAAAAACCACTTTACTTCACAAGACATTAATTGATGGACTGGAGTGGTGTGGGTTACTTGTGGATTATTGTGATGTTTTTATCAGCTGTTTGGACTCTGATTCTGACGGCACCCATTCACTACAGAGGATCCATTGGTGAGCAAGTGATGTAATGCAAAATTTCTCCGAATCCATTCTGGTGAAGAAACAAACTCATCCACGTTTTGGATGGCATGAGCAAATTTTCAGCAATTATTTTTTATTTTTATTTTGGAGCGATCAATTCCTTCAACTCAAGAGAAACAATCAATTCTGAAAAGCAAGAACACGTTTAAAATTCAGACAAAAATGCTTAGGTGGTGCAGTTTTAATAAACAAGATAATCTCTCACACCACAGATTGACATCTTCATGTTTGGTGTTGCTAGAAATGTTGTTGCACGTTTCTGGGTGGGTGATCTAGCCGGTGGCAAAACTCCCAGTTGCACCAGCATTTGTTTTACAAATGAGATGCTTGTCATTTGCAGGATTAACTGAGAGAAACAACACATTGTTTGCTGTTAAAGAAACTACATTCATGTGTTAATACTGTCACGAACAGCCAACTGAGAGCTCCGAGTAGCTACTTGAAGATAATTGGTGAGTGGAAAGGAAAATTCTAGGAAAAAGACTTAATGTGCTCAAATTCTGGAGACACACATTGAGTTTGTATGTCAAATCAAGACATTAAAATGGAAAACTTCATTACTGTAAAATCAAAGTGAAAAGTTGCATCCACTTAAAGAACTATACAGAACATTTTGTGGAGTGGAGAGGTTCCATAAATGTTAAAAGTTCTTCATTGAACCATCAATACCAATAAAGAACCTTTAATGTTAGAAAATAAAACTGAAATTATAAAAAGCTCAAAACACTGATAAGAAATGACATTTTAAATGTCTTTTTTTAATGGACATGACAGTAGAGTATGCTTGTTCTTGTGGAAATGGTTTTAAATCCTTTCAAGTATGATTCAGCAGGAACAAGTCACTATAATCTTCCGTAAGAAAGCACAAGCTGCGCTGACACTCAGGCTGTGGTTACAGCATCTCAAATGCAAGCCAGCTGGAGCACAGATTTCATTGGCAAAATTGTGCAATAAAGCATCTGCAACATATTTCAAGTCAGCGATGAGGGATATGCACCAAAGACTCACATAAGCTCCTTTGTTTGTATTGGAGCTTGTGAGGTCTCATTTCGTTAGAAGAGAATGTGTTTTTGCAAACAGAGTTCTGTCTGAACAAGTGTTGCATATATTACCTTATATTCACACCACAATGCAACATTTACTCACACACGTAACATTCAATTTGTGATGTTGCTTCAGGGTAACAAACCTAGGGTACCTTTTGAGTATTTTTGCACCTTCGAGAAAAATTTAAATAGAACATTTACTTAGAAGCCAGTTCTCTTAAATTCTGTCATTATGCATTGTTTAAAAAATTCTTACAGTATTTGGTTCATTTTTTTTTTTTAATTGCACATTATTCATGAACACTTAATCAAACCCATTATTTCAATTTATTTTAAAAGAATATGCATGCAATAGAGGGTTTAAAATTCATTTTTGGTTTTATTTCTATTTAACTAAGCCTTTGTTTGCACAATTCTTTGGTTCACAGCGTTTTCCTCCTTTGGCACTTCACATTAACTGTACTGTGACAAGGGCAGGTTTCTGCAACTCTGAGATTAGCACTTATAGGGCAATAGTCATGAGCTTTCCCTTAAACTACCACTGATGGAATTAAAAACCACAAATATTACAGGAGACACAAAATGTAGTTGCATATACTCTTCACAAAATGTTTGGGGTTAGTAAGATTTTTTTTAAACAAAATTAATACTTTTAATTAGCAAGGATGCATTAAATTGATCAAAAGTGGCAGTAAAGACATTTATACCTTTTCTAAAGATTTCTCTTTCAAAGAAATGCTGTTCTTTTGAGCATTCTATTCAGTTTTTGTTTTTCAGGATGTTTTTTACAAAAATATGAAGAAGCACAACTGTTTTCAACACTGATAATAACAAAATGTTGCTTGAGCCACAAATCAGCATATTAGAATGATTGCATCACAGGAATAAATTACATTTTATAATATAAAATACAATAGAAAACAGTTATTTTAAACTGAAATAATATTTCGCAATATTACTGTTTTTACGGTATTTTTGATTAAATGAATGCAGCCTTGGTGAGCATAAGAGACTTATTTAAAAAACATTACAAAACCGTAACTGACCCAAACTTTTGATTGGTAATGTATATTGATATTTTGTGTAATGCAATGACACTCATATTTTCAAATGCTCAAATACTTACTGGGGCTACTGTACATACAGTAGTCATTTCCTAATTTATTTCCAACAGACGAATGCAACAACGCGTGTCTGCAAACTCACACGTTATTCACAAAATTCACAGTTACACACTAAAAATAAGTTAATGCTTGGAAAGTATAAGCAAAAGTTCCTTTCCCTCCCTGGCAACAGCAGTGGAAGAGTCACATCTTATATTCCACAGTTCATTCTAATTAACCGGAAGCCCAACAGCAGTATGCAGCCGGATGGTTTATGGCGAAAAATATTGGACACATGTGTGAGATATTGGCTTGCGTTCCTCTGTTGGACTGCACTTGCAGAACGGTTCCAACAACGGACCGTAAAAGGGCAACTAACTCCTGCAGACAGACTGAGACAAACTCTAAGAATATTACTTAAGCATATTTTAGGATATCTGACTAATCCGGGGAGCAAGTCATGAACGTGCACCACTTTTGGATGATTTTAGTCTCGTAAAGTCTAGATTAAAGATGTTAGCACAGAGTGCACACATTTATGCAGTCTTAAAAATAAAGGTTCCAAAAGGGGCTTTTTGCAGTGATGTCATAGAAGAACCTTTCAGTGCACATTCTTGAACTATTTTTCTTAGTGTAGAACATTTTAATAATCTAAAGAACCCAAACCTTTTCTGCATAGATGTTAAAGGTTCTTGATGGAACAGTGAGGAACCTTTATTCAGTGTACGTGACACAATCACAAAACAGAAATGGCAAAAATGGTAACTGCAGAAATTAGAATGCGGCTTCATTCGCCAAATCTGGAAAGCAGAAAGTCAAAGATACGAAATCATATCAACTCGAAACCCGTAACAAAATGTTTCGCAAGAATATCTGACAGCAGAGTGTATGAATGAACCGAGTGAGTGATTGATGAGAGGGCGTAGGTCACCGATAGCAGTTTTTCTGCTGTCATGCCCGTGTTTGCTTGCCAAACCCTGAGGGAGAAAGAATGAAAGAATCTGTCCCCTAGTCTCTGGATGTTACCCAACCTGCGCTTTGTATCATTCTGACACACCCAGTCCTCAAACGCTCACCTGAGGTTCACGGACCACATTCACAGCAAGAAACAGAGGGACAATGTAAATATTCCACAAATGAAAAACATAAAGTACGATAATTGGCACCTATTTTAATTCTGTCTACTGCATGGGATGTGCAGAGATTCACAAACGTTATTGCTTGTACAAACAGACACTTTGTTTCAACATCTTCCCATTATAGTAAACAAATGACTCAGTTATGACTCACAATGTTCTGCAGAACAAAAGAGTCACTTTATGAACGAATGCCATGGACAGGTTCTCATGGGTGTCTTTATTTATTTATTTTTAAAGTAACTCTGATTCATTCTGAATTGCATTTACCACAGTTGTACTCATTGAATATTGTGTAGGCATCCTATTAATGTCAGTAGTACCACAGTTATGTTGTTGTAATGTAATTACAGCCAATTCGGGTATAATAAAATAACAGGTCAATATCTGAGATACCAGTTTTTTAGTTTTTAATTACTGGTATCCTCTACAACAAACCCAAAATCGGTCTAGGAAACAAGTGAATTTATTTTCAAATCTGATAACTGGTAAACTAATCTTTTAATATATTTAATACCATAATAAACTGGGTAATTTGGGTCTGAATCGCAATTTCACCCTGTTTACACTAGTACAGGGTTACAGCCTATGGCATTATCAGTTTGTGTGTTTATAGTAACCAAGTCTATGTAAAATATCAGTACTCTTGAGGAGGAAACGCCCGGGGAGGGTTAAACTGCAGATTTGGACCTGTACGCTGCAGTAATGTGAGCTTCAGTGGGTGGAGTGGGGTGGGGACTGGGTGGTGTAATAAAACTAAAGCAAACTAAAAACCTCCGTTCATAACGCCCCGTACTCTCAATGCTTTAAGACTTACATAACAGGTTACAGATGAAAAGCTCTTTAAACTTAAGAATAAAAATCAAGCAATTCAGTTTTTTTTCCCTAAACTCAGACGTCACTGGGAAAGACAGAAAAGGGAAACATAAATCTTTCTAAAAACTTGCTGCCACATTCTTGTTAATGTTACGTGAGCAACACTTATTTAAGATTACTGTTATTGGAAGGCACACTTTGATCAATGCAACACACCCAAACTTCCTCTTTGGTTAATGATATGGTGGTTTCTGAACCTCTTGACAAGCATACCTTTTCCCATTCAGCAATGCCATAAATCTCTGAAAACCACATAAGAACAACCAACACTTTGAAACTCCCAGCGCGGTCAGAAAGATCAGGTGAAAAGTGAAGATCCTCATTGGGTGAGAGCAAGCAGACAACAATGTGATAGGCCTGTACAAGCCTTTGTTTGCACATTCCTGAAGTACCTCATAGTTAAGACACACTGACATACTAGACAAATAACACTGAAACAAATGTTTCAACAAGGATTTTAAACTGGAGTGTGTAAGGAAAATATATAATGTAGGTTAAGGTCTCTTATCACAAATTTTATTTTATTTTTTTAACCATTTTAAATGACCTTATGGCATTAAGGTCACATAAATGTGCCATAAAGAGCAAAGAAATAAACCACACTGGACCTTATCTGAGCCACAAAATCAGTGTACATTAAATATGGAGTCATCTCAGCCTTAGTAAGCCATTAACAAGCAGAATCACTGAAGAAAAGAACAGAAAATAAGAGACAAACAGAAACTCAACAACAACAACTGACTGAAGCCACAGCCTTAGATGAATTCAGCTGAAGATAAAAGACATTAAATCTCTGAAGATCTCAGCATAGGAGGATTAAACAACTCCACAAACAGCATTACCAGGTTCACTCATTACTAACCAGACTGACTTTGTTTCTGTTAGAGGTCTACAGAAGTTCTTATTGAGAATTAACAGGGGTTCAAATCTAACGTGTTTCATTTGAAGTCATCATAATGGTGATAACTGTTTCCATTAGCTGGGCTCTTAACTCTTATTAAAGTTAGGGTGTCATCGCTGGCTGCTATGATGGTGTGTTTATCAAACACAATTGCTGTAGCAAGTAAAGACACAACGAGATCAGGTGATGCTAGTTAGCTGTTGATTGTTCTTTAATCACAATCAAATAGTCTTATTCCTTAATGTTGTTTGATTCTATCAACTGTGTTATGCCAAAAATACATTTGCTGAAACTGCAGTATAAGATCAATAGTAGAACCACTTAAAAGATTTTTTTTTAAAAAAAGCTAATCTGCAATAACACACAAAGTCATCATAAATCAACACATGATCCTCAACAGTGACAATAAAAAGTGTAATGTCACAATGCATGCTGGGTACCATAGTGCAAAACTCCAAGCATGCATCAGAGCATGAATAAATTATGCAGATGAATTGTCCTATTATTTTCTTTGATTCTAACTATTTGGTTCGTGTATTTATTTATTTTATTTTTTTGCTGTTTTGTTGTTGGGTCTTTTAGTAGCTTTTTGTGATGTCCAGAATTGATCCGATTGGCAGAATATTTTGTCACCATTGTTGAGATTCATATGCTGATTGCTGATATCTGTGTGTGTCAGCATAATTCAAGTTTTTGTCCTCATTTTTTTAAATCTTCAAACTGACATTGCAGTAACACGAGGTTCGTAATGGGCTTATTAAGGCTGAGATGACTCCATATTTAATATACACAGATTTTGTGGCTCAGATAAGGTCCAGTGTGGTTTATATCTTTGCTCTTGGCTGACACGTGGCATTGCTATGGTCTGCTTTTGGCCCAGATCTGGCAAACAGGAGCGGTCCACACAAGTGCCATCATTCCACGCTACATGTGGGCCAGATCACCATTCCTCACGTGCCAGATGTGGGCCGGATCTGGGCCGACAATATGTTGCTGTCTGGGAAGTACACTAAAAAAAAATGGAGCAGAATCAAATTTCATGTAGAAATTGCTAGTAAATTTAGCAAACAAAGATATGTCGAATAACACATTCAATTTTATAGTAGAAAGACTTAAGTGGTATTTCCTTGTAAAAAATATTCCAATAATCTTAGTTTTATTTACAACTTTGAAAAATATTTTTTATAGTCTTTTTTACAGTTTTTTTATATTCCATTTAGTCTCTGGATTTATGTGAGGTCATTAAATCTGCATGTACAATAAATGTAGTTGATTTCAAGAGTTTAACATGTCAAATAAACCATACTGTTCCAATTAAAGAAGTCCTTTGTAGATCTCTATCCATGTCCGCACCTATGTGTGTCTAAAAAATATATCTTAAATGTAAAAAAAAAAAAAAAAAAAAAAAAAGATTTGATAAAACTGTAAGCAAAAATATAATGTATGCTACTTGAAGCAAGGATCAGAGCCAAATATTTGGAACACGTGCTCTTGCAATACTACACCTAAATTATCATGTAATTGCAATCATAAGAAGAACAAAAGAATTGCTCAAGATAACTTATGAATTTTTGAAAAGGACCAGAAGTGATTGACAGGAGGGCGGAGGGCGGAGGGCAATGCTTACACAGTTTCCCACATACTTGCATATACTTGTCAAACCCAGAGGGAGGAAAATGAAGGAATCTGTCCCCTTGTTAGTCTCTAGATGTTACCTAACCTGCGCTTTGTCTTGAACTGACACACCCTTTGTCCTCAAATTCTTACCTGGTTCAGGCTCACAAAGGGTCACACTCACCGAAAGGCTCGGCACAATAGCACTGCAATGAAAATCTAAACAGAAGGCAAAGACACACATTGATTGAAACGCATTCAAAATGCATGCTTTTGTTCAGAGATAAAAAAGAAAAACAAACGCTACACAGAGAGATACAAAACTATAAACTTGTTTCTGTTCTGACTATGTGAGTTATATTTGCATTATTTAATTAATGCAATACAAGAAGATTCTTAATATTTTATTAGATTAACTTAAGCCAAATATATGACTCACAAAGTGCAATATGTTACAGTCAGTCATCGCAACAATTTGCAAACGCAACATTGAATGAACAGAATTTCACAGGTGTTTCTCCTGTGCATTATGATTATTATAAGTAACTTATGTTTACATAAATATTTAATTGTACAGAACAACTACAAAGAGACAAGCCCTATTTACCAGCTGGCTTTGAATAATTCAGAGAGGAATGACAAATTACCAAAGAGTTATTTTACACATAATTACTATGTTGCACTTAATAGGGAGCAGGCATTAGACTTCAGAGCTTATTTGTCTCAGTTCAGGCATTAGACTTTGTCACACTCCTCTATTTGAGTTGTGCAAATTGTACCATAAAATGATATCTCATCAAATGTTTGACTTTTTCTCTGACACTTCCCTGTACTTTGTTTACTCTAAGCACCTAAAACATGTGAAAGAGGACCACTCTTTTTGACAACTTGAAAACTGTTGGTCACCTTACTGTCGAGTTCAATAAAAAATTAATACTTATTCCCAGGTGAGTCTCTTCACACACATTTCACATTTAGTCGTAGCCATACATATGAGTTTCTCCAGAGGGACACAAACTTGGTCATAAACACTTTGTTTACAGTAAGTAAGTTTTGTAAAATACAAATACTCCTGCAGCAAAGCGTGAAACTGTGGTTTCTGGCATATAAGCTGAAATAATGTGAGCCAGAATGGGTGGAGCAGACGTTCTCGAGCGGAAAGCCATGCAGATCAACTTAGGCATTTCAAGACCTCTCACCCTCATTTCAAAACCGATTCATAAAACAACTGAATTAGAGAAGATCCAATTGCTTGTTTTAAATGAAGCAATTCAGCATTTTGTTTAGGAATAAATAGCATTATTATTATTTGATATGTTACTTGATGCATAAATAATAAAGGGATAAAACTGCTTTTGATTCTGCGCACTCACAGTCTCTTCCCCTGCTCAGTTTTTATGGCACAAGGCATTTTATATCCAACTTTTATTTCTTCACTATAAACGCTCCCTGCTATCAGCAGAAGCTTAATTATTAAAGAGCTTTCTTGTTCTCATATCAGGAAATCAAAATTTACTGTTTTAACGTCTGCGCTAAAAGTTATTCCCTTTTGTTCTGGTTGCTGCTTCTTTGTTTTTGTACTTTGTTCTTGTTGGCATGGCAACAAAACTAAGCCTTGTCTTTATACTACAGACAAGCATAGTGTAAAGAATGATTTAGTCCAAACAAAATGCATCACTTGAGATGAATAAACACCTAGGATTTTGAATGCTTAGGTTCAAGATTTATATAAATAAATACCCATTAAAATGTATTTAATAGTATTAAACATTCTATTCTATATTCTTGTATATATATGATAAAGCATATTTTCTAATAAAAAAGAAAAAATGTTCTATTCTGTATTCTTTTATGTATATAACTGACACAGTAACTGTTGATTTGCTGCAGCTTGTTTTCTGGGTGTGTCTCAGTAGTGGCATCCTGAGGGTGGAAACTCTCACTTTTCTAGTTCTTGTATTTGCAACAATGTTTTCCCTTCAGGTTCAAAATGTTAACCTTGAAATTTATGATAAATTTCAATTTGTGATAAAAAAGATGAATAAAAAAAATATCATATACTCATGATATACTATATACAAATGCTAAAATCAGATGTGTTTCAGCACAATGTTAAAGTTGGATTTATGCATCTTGATATATATATATATATATATACACATTTTGTTTGGATTAAGTAATTCTTTACACTATGCTTGTGTGTGTGTGTGTGTGTGTGTGTGTGTGTGTGTGACTGTGTGTGTTTGCCTTTAGAAAGTGAGGCAGTGGTTTCTCACTCCACCTCCTTGGATGACCCACTACGCCCATCCATCGTTCCCTCCCCCGTTTAACCAAATAAAAGGATGACGGGTCATCTGTTCCTCACTTCTCACTCTCTCCAGTCAGAGAACAGAACAGCAAGCCTCCTCTACAATCATGTCTGGTTCATACAGTCGTAGTTACAAGTCCTCTGGAGGATCCCGCTTGTCCATGTCCGGTGGTGGTGGTGGTGGAGGTGGTCTTATGTCTAGCAAGTATGCAGGCAGCGTGCACGGAGGAGCTGGAGGATATGGGACACGTATCTCATCTGCCTCTGCTTCACGTTCCTTCTCTGCTGGAGGTGGTGGCGGCTTCGGAGGTGGTGCTGGCTTCGGAGGTGGTGCTGGCTTCGGAGGTGGTGCTGGCTTTGGTGGCGGTTTTGGTGGTGGCGCTGGCTTCAACCTGGCTGATGGCGTTGATGTGTCTGCAAACGAGAAAGCCACCATGCAAAACCTCAATGACCGTCTGGCCTCCTACCTGGAGAAGGTGCGCTCCCTCGAGAAGGCCAATGCTGATCTTGAGCTGAAGATTCGTCAGTTCCTGGACAGCAAGACGGCCCCCTCTGCTCGTGACTATAGCGCCTATTACGCAACTATCAGTGACCTCCAGAACAAAGTATGTGGTATTGTCAGAAAGAAAAAATTGAAACAGTGTTTGCAACTACTGATGCATCTACTTGTTAACTTGTCTTTAAATTAATCACGTGCTAAAAATAAAGCAGCTCTATACAGTTTAGTGGCATGAACATAGCACAACATAACTGTTTAAATCACTGTTTTTTTGTAAATATGAAGTTAAACATATGAAGATGGATGTGATTAGGACAAATAAGAGATATTTTACCACTAAACTCAAATGATTCCCAAGAGATATCTAAATTTGTCTATATTCTTGTCTCCTGAAGATCCAGGATGCCACTCGTGTTAATGGAGGCATCTACCTCAGCATTGACAACGCCAAGCTGGCCGCAGATGACTTCAGGGTCAAGTAAGTCCACATAACTAAGAGAAAAGCTGACTATAAACATCTCAAATGGGCCTAAGTGTTTACTTAAGGGATTAATTTTTGTGCAGATATGAGAATGAGCTGAGCATGAGACAGTCTGTAGAAGCAGACATTGCTGGCCTGAGGAGGGTGCTGGATGAGCTGACAATGGCCAGATCTGATCTGGAGATGCAGATTGAGGGTCTAAAAGAAGAGCTTATCTTCCTCAAGAAGAACCACGAGGAGGTAAGTTTGTGCTTGACTGACAGTCTTCAGTTAACTCGCTATTCTTCCTGATGAGGGACATGTTCAGTGGTTTGTTATTGCATCTTTAGGAACTCTTGGCGGCACGTGCCCAGATGAGTGGACAAGTCAACGTAGAGGTAGACGCAGCACCACAGGAGGACCTGACAAAGGTCATGGCTGAAATCCGTGACCAATACGAGGCAGTTGCTGCAAAGAACCGCAGAGATCTTGAGGCCTGGTTCCAGGCTAAGGTAAAATCACATTAATCTAGGTTTGTAATAAGAAACCAAACCAAATCATATCCAGTCAACTTATCTGACTGCTTTCCAATGGATTTCCCCTCACAGAGTGAAACCCTCAACAAAGAAGTCGCTGCAAGTACAGAAACCCTTCAAACCTCCAAATCGGAAATCACAGAGCTTAAACGCACACTCCAGGGTCTTGAAATCGAGCTACAATCACAACTTAGTATGGTAAGCAAGTGACCAGGTCAATCTTGAAATCTGCTAATTTGATGCATCACACAGCCTTAGACTAATGACTTTCCCCTCAACAGAAAGCGTCGCTGGAAGGCACTTTGGCAGACACACAGGCCCGCTATGCCTCCATGTTAAATGGTTACCAAATGCAGGTAAGCAGTCTGGAACAGCAGCTGGTGCAGCTTCGTGCTGATCTGCAGCGTCAAGGGCAAGAGTACCAGATGCTTCTGGACATCAAAACCAGACTGGAGATGGAGATTGCAGAGTACAGAAGACTTCTGGATGGAGAGGGTGCTGGGTGAGGCATTAACATTCAGACATTTAGATCCTAATTCATGAGATTTAAATTCTGAGTAGACTATAACTATAATGTTTTCCCCCCATCCTCAGAAGTGCTCAAACCACACAATCTTCATCCACAACCTCAACTACACGCAAACAAGTGATCATTGTAGAGGAGATGAAGGATGGCAAAGTGATCTCCTCCACCCAGGCTGTGACTGAGACCAAGTGAGATTTCAAACAAGAACAACCAGCATGAGATGAAACCACTCTTGAGATGAAGTAACCCAACTCAGAGTGATGAAAAATCAATAAACTGGTTTAAATGTGCTTTTGTGTTTGAGTCTTATTTTACCCTCGAATGTTTTAATATGAATCAAATTCATTATTTGAAGTAATCAGAATTGTTATTTGCCTCATACAAAACATGAGCTTTGCCAAGAACGTTTGGCAACACTGGCTTTTTTTAACGTTAATTTAAAAAAAAAAGAAGCTAAATTAAGTTAATTAAAAACATAATACACAAATATACTACTTTCTATTCCTCAAAGAATCCTGGAAAAAAAAGATCACTGTTTCCACAAAAACATTAAGCAATATTTTCAACATTGATAATAAATGTTTCTTGAGCACCACTTCAGCATATCGGAACAATTTCTGAAGGATTATATGACACTGAAGACTGGAATAATGACTAACAGACTATTATAACAACAGACTAACAATTTATTATAAATTGTAATAATATTTCACAATATTAATGTTTTACCATATTTTTGATTCAGTAAATGTAGCCTTGGTGAGCATAAAAGTCTTTTTTCACAACACTTAAACAAAAAAAGTGTGCTTATCAGTTACAATAAAAAACAAACAAAATGTGCGCAGATGCAAATAGTCACCCATTTCAATACAAATCACAGTTTTGCACTTTTTTCATTAGTACACTGTCTATCAATAATTTATATATAAAAAATGTGTGTTAACAGGAAGCCCACTCCTATTATCAATGTACGAAATGTTTTGCAAATAACTATACCTTTAGGGCAACTACGGCTTGTCATGGGGTCAGTACACTTATACACTTTTGTACCTTATATACCCCTAAAGGTCCACCTTATGGGGTAGATAAGGTATAAAAATAGAATCACAGCAGTAGGTCTTTTATGCAACAGATCATTGGATTTTAACAATCTTAACAGACATTTTCATTTCAATCCAATGAGATACTGACCTACAAATCTACCTTATCTGTAGATATGACAGCCCGATCTCACGGCAATTCGTACATATTTTACGAGGTGGCTAATTCGTACGAATTCGTACGACCTCACTCGTACAAACTGATACGACTTTTGCCTAATCGTACATATTTTACGAGTTACCAATTCGTATGAATTTGTACGAATGACCTACACCTAACCCCGCCCCTAAACCTACCCGTCACTGGGGTTTAGACAAATCGTACTAAATCGTACGAGTGAGGTCGTACGAATTCGTACGAATTAGCCACCTCGTAAAATACGTACGAATTGCCGTGAGATAGCGTTGGATATGACCATCAATGCATGCTAGATAGCTTGCCCATTAGTCAGACCACTGGGTCAGGACAAAGACAACCTTTGACATTATACAGAAGAGGTTTACCTTTGTTGTAGCCCTGCTGATTTAATTAACGTCTTCTTGGGGAAGCCGTTTGATTCTTCAATTTGAGTATGCTTTTGTAGAGTTTGATGCAGGGTTTAGTTTACAAGATGATTGCAGCTCTCCCTCAGAATCCACAATGTGTACTCATCATACTTGTCACCTATCAACATATTAAAGACATGAAATTAAAACCGTGTTAATATATACAGACCTCTATGTGGAACCAGCTCCCAGAATATAATCCATAATGAGTATCCTCCTCTGCCACAGTGTCTCGACTTGCTTTCCCCCAGTTCTGTTTATTTCACACTTTCCATTTGTTGCACGTGATGTGTTTTCGATGTGTTTTTGTTCTTTGCTGTTCCCATTTCTTAAGAGTTGGCCTTACATAGCTTAGTCTACTGATGTATTACACGTGAGAAGTTACATTGAACATAATTATATTAAACCTTTAAATGACCACAACACAGCCCATAAATGTCAGCAAAGAGCACAACAACCAAACAAGGCCACAGCACAGATCCTCAACAAAGACTGTTACAAGACGAGGTTCCTTGCCACTGTCGCTTTTGGCTTGCATAGTTAGGGGTCTAAAGGACTCTTAATACTCAGTAAACTGATTGATATGACAGCACTGACACTATTAGATGAGAACAAAACTTGAACTGAACTAAGCTGGATGATAGCACTATTGTCTTCTGTATATCTGCTTTAGAGCTGAATCACATCTTGCAGCACTGACAGTGTTATCCAACTGAATTGAATCAACATTAAACTCCAGCTGAATAACACCATTGCTGGCTTTTGTAGAACTATTTATAGCTGAATAGAACTCATTTCAAAACTGATTCAATTTATACTGTTATTCAGCTGATCTGAATCAAGACTCAACTGACTAGAGCCCAACAGTGACACTAGTGTCTTTTAGAGCTGCTTTACAGCACAATCTAAATGGTCTAATTGTAATAATTAGACACTGTTACTGCACCACAGGTTCCCTGAGTTTGTCCCTTAACTTTTATGTTGAAGTGTTTTCTGTGCCACGTTTGTAGTCAGTTTGTAGTTTTCCCCCCTTCATTAGTCTCCCCAGGTGTGTCTTATTAAGCTTGTTACCTCTTGTGTATATGGCTGCAACCATAAGGTGAAAAACGCTGCCTTCAGAGAATGCATACCAAGGTTGGAAGTCATCAAGACATGTCCAAATCCAAAGTTAGCTTTATTTCCTGTCTCCTAAAATGCCTTCATCTGATAAATTTTTGAAGGCAGCACAGATGTATCCTTTGCTGCCTTTGATATCCCACAATCCTGTGGGTGCCATTTCATGACAGCTGAGCTAAAAAAAAAAAATAAAGACGGCATGTGAAAGTTGTGGTCAGTTTGTTTTTGATCAACTTTTTTCTACTTTTGCTGTTATTTCTAGTGAGAAATTACTTTTATTGTAATATTTGCTTACCAAATCTTGCTCTATTTTGTTGTAGATCATTAAACCAATACGCTGCCTCAGAAGTCTGTCTGAAATCAGTTTCGTGAGGTGCCTTCGAGCACAAACGCTGCCTGCAAAGTCATTGCCTGAAGCAACAAGTCAGCAGCCTGAGTTTTTAGACACCTACATAGCCCTTGTGTTACCTTTGCTCAGTCATTGTTTGGCGTTAGTTTCTTGTGCCTGTTCTCCTTGTTTTCTGTGCTCCTTCTTGTCGTTTTCTTTGGACAATTAATAAACCACTTTGCAGTAGATTCTCATTTTCTTCTGCATTTCTTGTTCCTCACATGACAACCACTATGTAGGCCAAAAAAAAAAGTTTCTCCATTGAAGGCCATTTACTGTATTTAGGTGAAATCAATGTTTTTGCAAGCAACATATAAATTGGCAAAAACATAAAACGGCCCAAATATGTCTCCATGAGTGACCCTGAAATGATGGCAGTGTACTTCTGGGCAGGGGCGTAGCCATCATTTCAGAAGTGAGGGGGACAGAAATGTAATATTATATTATATATGTATATATATATATATATATATATATATATATATAATGGGATTTTTTTTTAAAATAAGTCTCTTCTGCTCACCAAGCCTGCATTTATTTAATGCAAAATACAGTTTTACTATGTACAACTGCTTTCTATTTGAATATACTGGAAAATGTAATTGACTTCTGTGATCAAAGCTGTATTTTCAGCATCATTACTCCAGGCTTCAGAGTCACATGATCCTTCAGAAATCATTCTAATATGCTGATGTGCTGCTCAAGAAACCTTTTTTAATTATTATTATTATTTAAAACAGTTGAGTAATTTTTTTCAGGATTCTTTGATGAATAGAAAGATCCAAAGATCAGCATTTATCTGAAATAAAAAGCTTTTGTAACATTATACACTATCCCATTCAAAAGTGTGGAGTCAGTATTATTATTATTATTTTATTTTATTTTATTTATTTTGGAAAATAAATGATAGATATTAATAGTTTTATTTAGCAAGGATGGTTTAAATTGATCAAAAGTGTTGATAAAGACATTTATAATGTTTCAAAAGATTTCTATTTCAGATAAATGCTGTTCTTCTGAACTTTCTATTCATCAAAGGAACCTGGAAAAAAATTCTTCTCAGCTGTCTTCAACATCATCATAATAATAAATGTTTTGTTGTTGTTGTTGTTTTTAGCAGCAAATCAGAATATTAAAATGACTTCAGAAAGATCGTGTGACTGGAGTAATTTGCATTTTAAAATATATTCAAATAGAAAACAGTTATTTTAAATAGTGAAAATATTTCAAAATTGTACTGTTTTGCTGTAGGCCTACTTTGGATCAAATAAATCCAGGCTTTCTGAGCAGAAGAGACTTCTTTAAAAAACATTAAAAATCTTAATGTTCAAAAACATTTGACTGGTATGTATAGGCAACTTTAATTTGTCTCTTTTTCTAGCTTTTAATTGGCTTAGAAATCTGATACACTGCTGGACAATAACCAATAATAATGATTTGTTTATATAATACAAACACTTTTTTTTTATCCCATGAGGCAGAATAGTTTCTATACTGTAATGAATGCTGTGTCAATTAGCACTGCATTGTTCATATACTTTATTTATTACCTGGAGATGACTTGAAAATAGACCACATATCGTGCAATAGCAATTCTAAACTCGTCGGTTTTTTTGTTTTTTTTTTCTGTGAAAACAACTGTTTTCATCTATTTCATATATTAGGAATTTCATGGTGCAACTTTCTGCGCGAGAGCGCCCCCCGGCTTCGAGTATGAATTTATTCTGCATATAATGAGCGTTTAGCGCTCCGTGATGTTCATCTCGCCTTACTCTGGGTCCGAATAAAACATCAGGTCATGCAACAGACTATCCTGTCTCTTTGAATTTAAATCTATATTTATTCACACCGGCTCTTGAAAACCTTTATGCCAGCACACTTGCCCGAAAAAGTGCGGGGGACGAATTTATGTCATATTAAAATCGGGGGGGGCACGTCCCCCGCGTCCCCCGCGTAATCTACGCCCCTGCCTGACATTTTGCGTCGCTCAAACCCGTCTTCAAACTCCTGCTGTAATGATGTAATGATAACTCGATTGACAAATGGATAAAGAAAAGCATTTGGCAAAAGGACAAAGAAAAGCAATTGGCAAATAGAGAGAGAAAAGCGTTTGGTAAATGCTTTTTGAAAAAGCGATTTAAAATGGGCATTTAAAATGATTTATTTTATTGTTTTATTAATCTACTTTTTAAAACATGAATTAAATAAACCGTTTTAAATTTGTCTATTTATTTATACATTTAAAAATTATTTTTTAAATGTATTGTTTTATTATTTTATTAAACTACATTTAAAACATGAATTAAACAACTTTAAATATATCTATTAGTTTGTCTATTTAAAAAGTGATTTATTTAAATACATTTTTATGTTTGAATTATTAAATTGATAAATTGATTCTTCATTTTATTTTTAAGTGGCACTCCTGGTCCTCCATACCTTACTACTGAGAAATATGAATAGTTATTACAGGCTGCCATCTACCGTCTGAACGTGCTAAACAAGAACGTTTTGAATTCAGTGCATTTGCTCCCTGCCTCCCCCTGCTGCTTTCATATTGTGCTCTTTTCTCTCTGGTTGCATCAAGCATTACTTATTTAACACATAGGCCTTCTGGTAGATACTGTACATAACTACACCACTGCTTCTAAAAGGATCTACTGTGGTGAAATTCTTTTTCTGTCATCTTATACATACGAAATTGACTAGTTTTTCCATTTATATATACAGAGAGAGAGAGAGAGAGAGTGCAAACACATAGGCTAGCCTATCAGCTACTATAGCTATTCAGTTAACATAACATTTAGCATTAAAACCCCTTTAAAAAGCAAAGGAAAAAGAAAACGTTTTGTGGACATAAGACATGAGCTTTTTTGGAATGGGAGCCCTTTGGGAAAGGAAGGAACACACTACTGAACGTACTGTACATCTATCTATCGCTTACACCAATGGTTTCATTCTTAAAAAGACTGTCTACACTGAATAAGGTTTGTAAACTACTTGAATTCCTCAGATTTTTTATGATGTATGTTAGTGGATAATCATCTTACCCCACTCCCTGCCAATTACCACAAGTACAGTTTTTATTATTAAGTGATTACTGTAAACAATTCAGCCCCCCTTTTTCACCAAGAACGTATATTTTACTATAAATGTAATACATGTCCATATTTGACCTAACAATGCCCAAATATTTCCCGTAAGTTACGTTAGACAGCAGGAGAAGGCTTGCGTTTGGGTGACGTCATGCCCTCAGATGGAGGCGGGGCTAAACAGAGCTGTTTTCAAGGGCTCCAAATCCAGTGTCGCCATTTTGTAAGCTCTGCAAACGCTGTCGAAGCACAGAGTGAGAAGAAATCCCCTCAATAATCAGGCCAGATTCCCAAGAAACCAAAACCGCAAGACCACCCGTTGTCGTCCGAAAGGAAAGGGAATCTTATCGTATGTCCGCTATCCAGAACCTCCAAACTTTTGGTAAGACTCGAGATCTCTGGAAACGTATTATTTTATTGTGTGGGGGGGAAGGGCGAGAGAAAAGGCTAGTGATGTTTAGCGAATAAATATTATGATGACTTTCAGAAAATACGATTTATTTACCACAGATCCGTTTACTGATTAACTGAAAGTAGTGTCGTATTTGAATTAACGTTTTTGTCGTCGAAAATCGTAGTCAGAATCAGCAACTAGGCCTCCGTTTTTCTTCTCCTTTGCTTCGCTCCTAATATCGATTATTAGCCTAATTAAAATACCATATCCGTCTTAAATCCGTTTTTAAGTACTTTATTAGAAAGTTAGCGTCGAGTTTATGAGTTAATCTCCAATAAAATCGAGGTTGTGCTCTACCACGACGATTAACCATAACCATTTTGATCGTGAGCTTGTTTTTCTGGATGGCATACAAAATGGAAGACGCCAGTCGGCGACGGCTTATTTTTAGACTAACGTTTAGAAACATCTCAGCCGTCTGTATTTGGATTGATGTCAAGCTTAAAGGCAACTAACGTAAAACAGAAACCGCTGTTTTTACGTTATATGGAAATAGATGAAGCCTTTTGATATATTGAACGGATCCGGTACACGAACGGTTAATGAACAGCCGGATCAGACCTGAACTCTACCCTGTTGTTAACGGAGATGGTTTGCTTTGTTCCAACATGTTGTTGTGAGGCGCCTACAGAAGCAGATTTTACATGTAGAAACATCTGAGGTGATAGAATTAAGTTAGTTGTCCCTAATTTATGAAGTACTCTAGGTGGCCTAGTTGAAACATTAACTTTGACCTGTTTCAGGACATCTGATGTTGCAACCATTTCTAATGCTGTTTGTTTCTCTTTCTGAAGACCCCTTTGCTGATGCAACTAAGGGTGATGATCGGCTCCCAGCTGGGACTGAGGACTACATCCACATAAGAATTCAACAGCGGAACGGGCGGAAGACTCTGACCACGGTTCAGGGCATAGCCGATGACTATGATAAGAAGAAGCTAGTCAAGGCCTTCAAGAAGGTTGTTTAATGAAGCCATGAAATAATAGTCACATTTAATGGGTTTACGGTTACGTGGGTGGAGCGTTTTTGACATTGCTTTATTTGCATCTTCAGAAATTTGCCTGCAATGGGACTGTGATTGAGCACCCTGAGTATGGTGAAGTAATTCAGCTGCAAGGTGATCAGCGCAAGAACATTTGCCAGTTTCTCACTGATGTAAGTATGAACTCTGTGACTTTGGCATATAACCTGTTGGCCTTTAAATGGTAGTTGATTTAATCGACCCATTTCCTTCGTTTAACAGATTGAACTGGCTAAAGAGGAGCAGCTCAAAGTCCACGGGTTCTAGAAGCTGATGTGAACTGACCCCCTCCCCTCCCCCGACTCTTAACCCAGCCTTTACCCTGGTGTTGTGCTGCTGTTTCCCCCAGCAGCCCCCCTCAAGGAAAAAAAGCTGAAAATGATTACCTCTGATTTGAGACTTTTTAGTATGGCACCCTTATCAAAACGACCAGTCCTGTTCAAGCATGGACAGACGGCAAGGCAAATTATGCGGGATAAATGATTTTTGTTCCTTGTCCCCTCCTTTAGTCCTGTATTTTTAGTTTATCTTGTGCTGCTCTCAAGCACAAATTCCATGTAACTTTTTCTCTTTGTTTTGTACAAGTTGTTTCAATAAAACCTTCAGATGCCACGTTTTGCACAATCCTTAAGTTGACGGGCGGGGTGTGGATGGGGCAGTTTATGTATTGATTTCTTGGTTCATATTTAAATACCACCATAAAGAATCAGCATTTTTAGTTCTGATGAGGGTCAGCCTGCTTCAGGGTTACATTGGTGTGCCGTTTGTGCACAAAGCACGGCAACCCCATCTTGTCTCATCATGCATCTCTAACTGCCTTTTTTTTAACCCTTGTTTTTCACAATATGCATAATTTCAATTTTCTAAACTTGTAATACCATATTTTGTTTTTGGTCTGAAATAAACAATATCCCATACTTTACAATGTTCTAATTTCTTAATGTCAAATATCTTGAACAAAGTGTTTACTTTGGTTGTAATGGCAGTCAGTTGGCAGGAAACGGTCATAAATTTTAATTTGGTGGTCCTGTTGTTGTTTGTGGATAGCTGGTTGGGACAAGTCATTTTATCTATGCTTTTCACTGACTTGAATCTTTTATTTAAATTCAGTTTGAATGTGATGGTTCTATATAGAAAAGAAAACTTGTTGGCAAGTTGTGTACATTTTTGTATATAGAACAAGCTTAGAAGTACATAAGCCAGAAGACAAGTAATAACATGAAGAAAAAGTGAGACAACATGATCCAAGTTGTGGGTAAGCCTGCTGAAAGATTAATTTGAGGGGAATATGTGAATGAATCAAGTTTTTAGTTTGAGCAGAAGTTTAGGTTACATACTAGAAGCTATATAAACGTGCGTTGTGCCATTCTAGAGACTTGTTATGCTGCCCATTATTCACATTTAAGCTACAGAAGATACCCTTGAGCAACCTAGAAAACATTTAATAATCAAAATGAAAATGTTTAATGTATATTATAGGAACATTGAGGTTGCTTTTTTCAATATGTGACTGTGAGGAAAATTTTGGTTTTATTTGAATAGTGAGTTCTCTTGGAGAGCTCATCGTTTCTAAGTTTAGATCACTTCAGTTTAGTTCAATGAGACAAAAGGCTTATCTTAGTGGATAATCATCTTATCCTCTAACCCCTGGTTTCACAGACATGGCTTAAGTCTAGTCCTAGACTAAAATGTAATTCTGAGCAGTTTCAACTGAAACAAACTTGCACTGACTGATCTTAAAATATATCAGTGCCTTTGATTTGTCTCAAAAAACACACTAGTAATGTTTTTTCTAAGCACGTTTATAAAAATTACTTAAATGTCCTAATTGAACTACAGCCTAATCCTGGCTTAGTCTAAGCCCTGTCTGTGAAACCGGGCCTAAGTCTACCAACAAATATAATGTAAAAGTGCCAGAACCACCGTTTGTAAAATGGTGGCTGTTCTCTCTTTTGCACAGCAGAGGGCATAACAGTAGTAAATAATACTCAGATGACATTCAATTATTTTGAATTCACTTGTGTAGCTTAAATTGTATAACAGGGTGATACATTCCCAATATATAAATTCTGATTTATTTATATAAATATTTGCAGCTCAATAAGGCTTTAAATGTTTAAAACAACTAGGCTAAATACACTAAGAATATTTTTGTGGCTGGTTGTGTGTTCATCGATGACAGCAAGTAAAAAATAAGACATGCTAGTCTAAAAATTAGTGAAACTAATAGTAATGTTCTATTTCTATAAGTGAATGACTAATAAACCAATCCTGAGGGAATCTTAGTCACGCAAAGATCTCTCATCCATGCTGTCTTGACGGTGGTATTTAAATACCACATGTCTTTCGTGGCGTATTCAACTGCAGCACTCAGACTAATGACTAAGAGTTAACCGCATGTTATAACTGGAACACCAAAGTAAATCAAACTTAGATAGTACCCATAGATCCATCCATTCAACCATTTTCCAAACCGCTTGTCCTACTTAGAGCTGCTGGATGCTGATGCTGGAGCCTATCCCAATCTCTCACGCTGAATGCAGGGAAACACCTTGGATGGACGTCCAGTCCATCACAGGTACCCATAGAATCAAGTAATAAACACAGGTTAAGAATTAAGATGAGCTGAATATTGTGGAGATGTGGAGCTCCAATAAAAAGTGTAGTGCCAGTGCAGTTAGTTATGAGTGGAGTGGTCAACATATTGGAGTTAGTATTTATTTAACAATTCAGTTAAGGTCTTGACATGCATTGTAAAGCCCAGGTACGGTGATGGTATTAGTCTTTATTTACAGGGCTAGTATTTCTTAGTATTTACAGGGTTATTCTACTTCAAGAAACATTGAGGTACACTGTGGAACTTTGTGCAATTTTTATTAACCTGTGAACTATAAGATGCCCTTATTTCAAGTCACAAGCCTAATAAGTAATAATAAAAAAATATTTATTTCACTAACTAAAACCTGCACAGGCAGGTTTAGTAATCAAGGTTATTGATGGAAAATCAACTAGAATATTGACCTGGTGGCTAAATGCAATCAGGTAGTCCAGTCAATTGTGTGGGTTTAACCGGTACTGCTATAAAAACTTACCATGAATAGCCAGTTGAAATCATAATCATTTGATTTAATTAAACAGTAAATTAGTCTATAATTAATTCTGTGTGTCTGCATGTAATCAAAAACATTTATGTATGCTTGAATTGTATTAAAAATATGCTAGCCTGAGGAGTTGGACTTCCTTAGCAGAGTCTTGGTTCCCAGGGTTTGCCATCAATGTAAACATCAGGGAGTTTTTCCTTGCCATTGTCGCCTTCGGCTTGATCAGTGGGAGTATAAGGGACTATTTGTTGTAAAGCTGCTTTGGGATAATATGCACTGTCAAAACAATGAACTGGATTACTTGTTATTCACAACAATATTATGCCAGTTCAAGTGCAGTTTTTCAAAGTAACATGGATTTTAGTGGACATTAAAAAGAAAATTTGATACTCATAAAAATGGAAACTGAATAAAAAGGATTTCCAAACAATTTGGCATCCACTGATCCACTGTCAGGCATAGGTATATAAATAGCTCATGTAAATATCCTTAAAGATCACTGCATAAGCACATTGGAAGTCTAGAACTTTGGAACATTGGAGAATCCCCTTACAAGAAATAACTGCAGTACACTGAAGTACAACTGGAGATTTGCAGTATAATGAAGTTTAACTGCAGTTCATTAAAGTTCAGCAGTAAAACTGCAGTACAACTGGAGATTTGCAGTATAATGAAGTACAGATAGAATATAACTGCAGTTCAAAGACACACTGAAATGCATGTGAAGATTTCAGATGCAAAGACTTCCAGGTCTGTCTGGTTTATTTATTTATTTTTTAATGAGCTTTTTTTCAAATAAAGCTCCTATGATTAGGTTCAGTAATTTAACTTTAATGGCCTTTTAATTGCTATTAGTATTCTATGTAGACTTTCTTTAAAAATATTTGTAGCCCGCATGTGCGAGATCTTCCTTCGCGCCCAACGGTCTCGCTGCTCGCCAGCCGATTACTCGTAACGGTAAATCAGCGTCTTTTCCGTAGTGTCTACAGCAAGCTCCATATAAAAGTATGAAATACATTTTGGTTTGACAACATCGTTCATATGTGAACTATCACAATTAAAGCACATTACACCACAACAAAAGACATTACACCCCGAGGGCTGGGGCTGAGGCTAAGTGGGACAAAAGAAACGGTTTCTGGAAGAGAAGTTCATCAGTCGAGTTGGAGGGTTGACTAGTCGAGTCATCAAGTTTAGCGGTGAGTATAACGTGTAATGTCCTCATATCTTTAGTTATAATTTTAGAGAGATGTAAAAAGACTTCGCGGATACCTTATTCAACCCCGTGAGCAAATGAGAAGAGTAGTCTATCAATTTATCACGTGAAATACACTGCTCAAAAAAATTAAAGGAACACTTTGAAAATACATCAGATCTCAATGGGGAAAAATATCATGCTGGATATCTATACTGATATGGA
>JAFVLL020003776.1:0-10476 GCA_021397915.2 Tor tambroides
AGGCGTGCCGCGCTATTGGCGTGTTGTGAAATGACAGTATTATATTAGAATTAGAGTCCAGTCGTGATTTCTCACAAAGTACCATTGTGTTTAATATAATCGTTGCAGAAACATACAAATGACGGACCCTCGGTATCATTGTTTCATGATCAAAATGAAATTACTACGGTGTCTTCGGCACGGCTCTTCAAGGCTTCTTTTGTTTCCCTGCCCTGTTCCAGCCGCATTGATTTCCTACAGGCCTGAATTAGCATTCGTCTTTCTCTCCCTCTCATTAATCAATTTACACACTCTCTCTTTCTCTAATTGCTGGCCGATGCCGGTTATTAAAAGCCCTTTCAGAATACTCCACGGATAAGCCGAGCACAAATCCCCGCTCCACTGCAGCAAACGCCTTTTCTTTTTCCACCGCTGCCGAGCGGTCTTCTGTTATTCTTAAAACGTAGGCAATATGTTTGGAGAATTGTAATGCTCAGCCCACAATTGTCCATAATGAGGTGTAGGTGAATGTTGTAAGTGGCAAAGCCCTGAGGAAATACGATCTAGTCATATTTGGAAATTGCAGGGGCTGAATGAATTACACTGAGACGGCGGATACAGGAGATTAAGAAAAATGCAACAAATCTTTTGCGACCCTGCCAAAGTTTTGCGCCACGCTCTTCCGATTTGCCCTAGTGCTTACATGCGTCGCGGAAACGGTAAATAAGTGAACAGATCATTGCATCTGGTTCTAAATTGACAGTTTTGACCTTTTCCTGGTTGATGCACTCTCATAACATTGAAGATTTCTAGATTTGCATGTCCTGAGGGAAATACCAGAGCTTTCAACGCAACAAAAGAATACGTTGAAATTTGTGGCTGAGTGTAGGCTTTAGCTATAAATCAAGTGTGTCTTTTTCTTTAAGGTACGGTCACATTAGCAATATATTGCAGGCAAACAAATGGCGTAGCGACGTATAAAGCACAGCTCACACACAACTCGCTATCAATCCAAGCGGCATTCTGTTGGTCAGCGCAGTAAAGTCAAGTAGCCTCACATGCAATTCCTAATCACACAGATTTCTATTGGAATGATTTGTTTCAACAAACATTGGTAAATGTGACCGCAGCTTTTGTCATCTGCACATCAACCTCCACACAGAAGCTGTGTCTAATATTCTTCCACTGTATGTATTAATTTCAATGAAGAACTTACTTTTCAATCATGAACAGACTATATCTGCTATGTTGGCATTGACCTTTGCCCTGGGATTTACTAGGAACAACAAACAACTTAACCAACAAGGAATGACTTTCTTGGGTACCTAAAGCACTTTAACTGGTAAGGAGCTGCCAACCATCAGTTTTTGTATGTACAGTATGAACAAAATGCCAACCATTTTGTTCTTCAGTATTCGAATGTAATGGTTTCTCAGCTCCTTCGGCCTTATAGGATAGCAAAGTATCGTTTGCATGCTACATAATGAAGCTTTCAGACATTCTACTCATTCATCATATGATTTTTGCATATGATGCAGCATATTCGGACACATGAATAGTCACAGTGTAAGTAAATGTGGCTATAACTCTTACATCTATGCAAGGAAGACAAGACTACAGACCAATAGACCTTAATCAGGTTAGACAGGATACTGAATTGAACACAGATGGAAAAAGACACTGTATAAAGGAACAACTTTCAAAACTCCAAACGTACTTTACGTCTATCCCTCCATTCATTCCTGATTTCAAGATCTTCAGTACACCACTGATGAAGTCATTGCTGTCAGTTACATTTTAAAAGCTGACCATTCTATGAATGTAAGTCATTATTATGTGACAGTTTGTTCCGATACTCTAATCTGATTGGCCTCAGCTTCTTTTAGAACTATTTCCTTTGGAGAATAATATATGAACTGCCAACATAAGTTACTTCCTATTACCATCTTAACTCAAATTCTTAAAAGTGTGGAGTTTAGAATAGCATGTAATATGTTGATGGAGGTGGAACGGGTTATTCGTGACTAACAGGATCCGTTGACATACAGGGATGATGCAGGAAAGCAGGCTGTTGTTATCCTGCAGAAAGAAGCAACAGAAGCAATCCACCTCCCCACCTCACCCCACGCCACCCGCTTCATCTCCTTCCTCAGCTGTCGGAACGAGAGAAATGTGTCATACTAAAGGGCCATTTTCTCCATGTGATCGAATCAAATCAGTCATAAATCTATTTGTTATTGACGAGGTAAAGAACACTTGCAGCCTCTGGCACAATGCACGAGCTCTCTTTCTCTCTCCCTCTCGCTCTTTCTATCTCTCTGTCTTTCTTTCTCTCAGTACATCACTCTGTGCTGCGCTGAAGGCTAAAAACCAGAGTTATGTTCCTATAACAAAATATTTTCCAGAGGTCTAACAACTCATGATGTCCTGACTGCCCAAGTAATGGAAGTAAATGAATCTATAAATAATCCCTCTTTCTGACAACAAATTGAACTACCCACAATTCCCTCTTCTCTCCAAACAGGCACGCACACACAACAACAGCATACTGCTACTGTCAGCCGCTCCGCAACACATGCTCGAAAAGGCCAAGAGACTGGGGCAAACTTTTAAATAAACCACACTGTTTTACTAAAAATGTGTTATGAGAAAGCGTGAATATATTGGCCCTAATCAGCCAAAATGGGTGATTCATTGGTTAATTTCAGCAACTGGGGCTATACATTATTCCAGGCCTGCCATGGCTAATTTCTGCCTTTACAGACGGCGAGGATGACAAATGGAATCAATCGGCTACAAAGTGAAAGCCCATCATGCTCGCTCTCCCACTTGAGTTTTACTCACACTAATGATGTATACTAGCCTGCAACTACACTTGACCTGCGGATTATGTGGCAATGGAGGAAAAAAATAAATGTTTACCCAGAGGTTTTTGAGGGGAAAACTGCAGAAAGAGAGAGCAGGCATATATTGGGGGAAAAATTCTGAATAGCTGTCAAGTATAGGAGTTTAACCTTGTAAAAGAGAGTGTGGCTGTGGTTGACATATTCTTTCAATACAGCTGTAAAACTGGTGCGTAAAACTACTTCTGAAAGTAAAAACGAGCAAATCCTTTTAAAAAACAGGTGACAGCATTTGTGAAGAAAGACATTTCTATTACAATTATAAGTATCTGTAAAGGTATGTTTGCTAAAATTTACAGTTAGGTTCACTTTGAAACAAATCTGGAACCAAATTTGGAAAAATAGATAAATAATAAAGTAAATAAAGACTTTTTACTCACTTTTTATTCTATCTTTCTATCTATCTATCTAGTTAGTAAAAAGTGAGTAAAAAGTTGTGAATATTCATCTATCCATCTATCTATTTATTATTTATTCAGTTTTTAAAAAACTCTTTGTTAGAAATCATTTATTTGTAGTTTGGAATATTCATCTCTCATCTCTCTCTCGCTCTTGAAGCATCTTGGAGGTTAAAGAACCAGAATCAGAAGAACTTGCCACAGTTCTTCTGGATTTATTCTGTCTCAGTTTGCTCTGTTTCTTCATGTCATTCCAGACAGACTGGATGATGGTGAGGTCAGATCTCTGTGTGGAGCACTGCCTGTTGTCAAACAAAAATCTCGCTGGATTTTTACAATTAATGGCAAAATGAATGTTTGTAAAATGTAAACTGATATTTCCTACTGACACACTACCACAAAAGATAGAAATAACTGACTTAAAACCATTTTTAATCAGGTGAAAATACTAGTATTCTAATCACTTTGGCCACCACTGTATATACAAATAGTAAAATGTGAGTAAAAAATATCTTTATTTACTTTATTGATGATAGATGTACTAATACAACAATTTCATCAAACTGTTAAGGTGATAAAATAAATATAGATATAAAAACATAATAAAAATATATAATACAATACAAATGTAGTATTTCTAAACAAAAACAAAATAGAAAAATCCAAAATAGCAGCATTTTAACTAGCTGCCTTAGACCTTTGAATTCCACTGCTGCAAGTAAGAAGAAATTAATGGGAGATACTGACAAAAATGATCACAAGGCCGTAATGTAATGGTGTGATCTTGACACAATAGCCAAGGCCTCACTCAGGTCCCTCTGCAATGCATCGTGGGCCGCATCCCCACGTCCCCCTCCCGGCTTGCTTCAGCCGAGCTCTGAAATATCATATCAAATCAATGCGGACAGAGGCAGTGAGGCGCCAGCACCGCGACCGCTGCGAGGTCAGCATGGCCAAAAACAGACATAACAAATGCAAATGCTAAACAGGGCTAAAGGTGAAGAATCGGCACATCTCCTGAGTCCTGATGGAGTGACGTGAAACGGAGCTGTTCTGAGAAACGGGCGCAGGATGAATGTGCTATCGGCCGTGCTAATGGTGCTCGGGGCGCAGATATCCGAGACCGGCACCCAACTTTGGGCCTCTCAGAGACTGACCGATCAATCCATCCAGCATGTCAAACTGAGAGCAGTGACCGTATCATGCATCATCTCGTGATGGTTTCATCTATAAATACAAGGTGAACTTTTAAGATTCAGAACAATGGTTCAGTTTGTGGGATATGCAAGAGTTAGCACAAACCAACTCTGTTTAGAGGGAATAAGAGGCAGGTATTTGTGCTGAAACACTGCAATTGTTTCATTAATTTGCCTCTCGGTTACATAATCAGGATCTGGTCTGCATTCTTAAAGACATGAAGCTCAGTCAAAGAAATTCTAGTTATAAAGCCACATTTTACTTCTTAAAATGACCTTAACATCAGTCACAGACCTCAGTTACCAGTGCGCACTGTTCTGATGAATAAAGTTATAACATCTGAAAAGGAAAGATGATTGGCCTTCAAACAAATTGATTTAATGACAGAAGAAAAGGAGTGCGTGCACTGACCTGTGTGACCTCTGATAGAACAGCTAGTGCCGTACAAAGACAAGCACAAGCAGACGTCTCCGAGTGCTTCGCTGCATTTAAATACCAACACTAATGAGACTAAAAAGCTACGTTGATTGGTGGGCACAAAATGAGAAGGTGGAATTAACCTGTATAGCTGAAGGGGGGGGGGCGCTATTTAAGAATTATGAAGGAATTAGAGAGCGAGGCTATTTTTCCCATTTTAAAAAAAAATAATTAGACTTTTAATACATTTCTAGTATGTATGTCAGTGTGTATATTTCCAAACAAACCACAAAATGAATAAATTATGTTTTGTTTTTAGCTTTTTTCCCCTGAACACTGCCCTTGTCTGCCATTACTCAGGCTCATAAAAACTTTAGCATAAAAAATAAAATGTCCATTCTTGAAAAGTGAATCACTAAAATTTTAAATAATGACTTGAGGGCAAATCCTAAAAAAAAATTGAAAGATTTGTGGAAAAAGGACAAGAAGTTTGCTAAAATGTACAGTGGTGTCCAAAAGTCCCCTTTAATCCCACTACAAATATGGGTCGTTTTAACCAGGAAAAAAACAAATGTTGAAAAAAAAAATTAATCAATAAATCAGTAAAATCACACACTATATATCATAAATTATGAAAGTAATAAATTACTATGAAAGTACTTTTGTTATTTTAATCAGATTATAATGATGGTATATAAATGTAAATAAAAATAAAAATTATTTTATTATAAATATTATAATAAAATACAAATATAATTTCTTACAAAAGAAGATATTTTAAAAAACGAAGAACTTTTTTTTACTTTTTAAGCAAACCAAACTATATATATATATATATATATATATAAAAAAAACATTATTATTATAAAATTATAAAAATAAAAAAGTAGTATTGCAGTACAGCATATAAGATATAAGGATAAGATAAAATTTCCAATTCGAAAAGTAAAAAGTGAAATTTTAATAAAAACTTTTTAAAAAATTATCAAATAAAATTATTTTATTAATTAATTACAAAATATTTCCCACTTCCCCTGCCTGGCATTTGTCAAAAAAATTTTCAGAAAAACACTGTTTAAAAAACAATGACTAAAAATATAAAATTTAAATAATACACAGTGTTTTTTTGTACAAATGCATTTTAAACTGCATACTAGTGTACAAACTCAAACTTCACCACAATCGCTCTTATTTTACACCACCCTCTCTCCTCAAAAGGATGAAGGGAGGAGAGAGGGATAAACAGAAGGAGAGAGGCAGAGAGAGTATCAGGTGTGAGCTCCTGCTCGGCTGGCCCCAGGTACTGTTCTCTCGCTGCGGGGCCAGCTATTATTATTAACATCATTTGTCTGTATCATTCGCCCGGCACCTTTGCTTTCAGCCGGCGCTATGAAGACGACATGTTAATAAACGAGTACAGCCGCCACTCTGCCATCCGACCTGCTCCTCATCCGCCGTCCCCAGCCTCCTCTCCACGCATCCCTCACCCTCCCTCCCCTTCCCCACATCCCCAAAAGGGACGGAATGCCGATTTGTTTTCCAGCAGGCTCCCCCACTCCATTGTTGTTTGCACTAAAGGGGACAAATTCAATTCATTCTTATGACAAGGATGCACTGATACAGGAAGAAAGAGGGTGAGGAGGAGGAGGAGGGGTGGATGAAGAAAGAGACTGCCCAGGAGGGAACAAACAGCGAACACAAAAAAGATAAAAATGAGAAAAAAAAAAAAGTTGCTGAATTCGAGGTATCACATAAAGAAGACAAGGAAAGAAAGGTGGAGAGTCTAGAGGGGGTTGGAAGAAGATGGATAAACCGGTTGCGTTTCGTAGATGCGGATTGATGTGGTGGGCCGATAACGTGGTCTCAGCGGACATGGTCATCTGGAGCTTGGGAGGAAAAAGCTGTCTGAGTTCAAACCTACATCCTCGGAAGGAGGAGATCTTTAGCCCCAAAAACAAATAAGACATCAATATTGCTTCGGAAAAAAACAATAAATAAATACAAACAAAAAATGGAATTGTAAATGGCTCTAACTAGATGAGTTGTAATTGAATGAGACCCTCTGTCTAATCCACAGCTGGTGTGGTCTGTACGCACTGACCTCCGTGAGCTCTCTCGATCTGTCCAGGTGCTCTGCGCTTCTGCCTTTGACCCACAGCCAGATTCTGTCCAGCTCAGCATGGCCCGACAAGTCCATTAAGATACTAGAGATCTGAGTCTGGTACATCCTGCTATAATTTCAGGGACTGAATGTGTTTCATACTGCTCAAGTTTAGTTATTTCTACTCAATCTTCTAACAAACAAAAAAAAACAAGCAGCCAATCTATTTCAGTTTTAACTGGATTAAGTACATGATTTGCTTACAGTCATCATATCAGTTTTTATGCTAAGCCTGAAAATAACAAATTTTTTAGCATGAAATATGATATTGTATACTGTTGTATGATTTAGAATGTACAACACGATCGTGTACACTAAATGTGTTCTATGTGAACAGCTCCATTTAGGTCTTTTTTCTATCAATCGCACTACATTAACATGGTAAGCAGCCCTAAACCAAAGGAAGAAACCTCAACATTCTAAACCACGTAGCTAACTAATAGCACTGCAATCTTATTGATACTGCATTGATACTGGCACTTCCTTGCATGCTACTTAATTGCTCCTGTTCATTCTGTCCAAAACACAACATATGCATTTTCTTGTACAGTAAGCTACTTTGGTAGGAAAGCACATGCCAAGAAAACAAATGGAAATTTATGTATTAGGCTGTACCTATCGGGTCATTGATTGTAAGTGTATACGCTCTTGTCAAAGTGAAACTACACTAGTTATTGCTTTTGCTCTCACTTTGCCGGATATAGACACATTTCTGAATCAGTTAAACATACGAAATGAGAAAGTAAACTGCATTATCTTGTTCACTCTGAGTGAAAAAGAGCAAAAAAAGTAATAGGAAAGAATCAATGTTACCACACAGATAACATCAGTTATTTTTCCGTCGCTGTACAAATGAATCTGCATCCAACCGGAAATGTGCCACAATAGTATTGAGTTATAAAAATACTGTACATTACAAAATGGTAAACAATAAACGAATGCGAACTGAACGTGCCTTTTCTAGCATAGCCAGCCGGGCCAGGTAATATCAGCAACAGAAATTAATATTCCAGCTCTGTGCTTGCTGGATATGACAAAAGAATTAGGGGTTAATTTAAATGTATGTCTTAAGCTCAGTTGAGCTTGCAAACGTCCGTGGTTTTACATTCCCAACTTGTCACTTTCTTATGTTTTAAAACTTTTCATTCTTTCACAAAGAGCGAGCGAGAGTGTGAGAGAGACAAAGACAGAGAGAGAGAGAGAGAGAGAGAGAGAGAGAGAGAGAGAAATAATAAAAAGCTGGTGAATCCCCATGAAGCTCTCTATGTGAACTGTCACATTAATAACCCTATGCTGGTATTCAAATTTTCTGTCGAAAGCTAAAGAAAGATTGAGTGCCCTGCTGTTGCGCAGCCAAGATTGAAGACATGTCTCATTGACATTGTTAAAAGTTTATGAAAATATATGAATCCTCAAATGCCATTGGCTCCACCGCTCCCAACTCTGCCCACTTCTATAAGAAATCGGTCTTTTAATCAAAATGATTGAATACCGCAAGGTTGAACTCAGGAATATGAATAAAAGTGGATATGGTGGAGGTGGAAGGAGAGAGATGGGTACAACGGTGCACTCGCATGCAAAGAGGAGCGTCCAGCGTCTTATTGTGAGGTACAACAGGGCTCGGTGTTCAGCCCCTCTTTATTCCGATCTAATTGTTTTGCGTATCGAACCACTCACTGCATTGTGGGATTTAAAGAGTGAAATACTGAGGAGATCGCAGCTGCAGTCTGTGCCCTATTTTCAGCCCCAAGAGAGACAAAAGAAATGCTCTGTCTTGGCATTTCTCTTTCTCAAAGAAGCAGATCTGATCAGCGGACAGACGAGGAAATACTCGGTTGATCCGCTATTTTCCTCTGTGCGCTGAATCAAAGCAAAACTGCCGAGGCCTGTGTGTACATTTAGCTTAAACTGGCATATGGCATATTGATGAGGGTTCAGACGTACCCGGGTGCTACTTTTCCCTTCAACGTCATCTCAGGGAGGTGAACAGGCAGAAAGGCTTCACACGCCAGCGCCGTGGCTCAACGCCTGTCAGCCGCAGCCAGATAACCAGCCGTGAACCACACGGGCAGAACAGGCTAATGGAAACTCTTTGATTCTCACTGGAGCATCGGATCAAAACACAGCTCCGAAATCTTTACCAGGAATCATTGTCGTCAAGTGTTCAGCTTACAGCAGCAGCCTCTTATTTGTTTGTCAAACGCAGAACAGCAGCTGCCGAGGAATCTGAAAGGATGAAACTGGGAAGAAAATGCTTCAGATACTTACAAATACCACAACAAAGTCATTGATACTACACACCATTACACCAAACGCTATGTAAAACGGACAGTGCACAAAAAATGCTTTATTTACTCATTCTAAAACTGTAGTTCACACTCAAGCTCCAAAAAAAAGAGGGAAAAATACAAAGTATTGAGAAAACAAATTTCGGTAATTATTTAAAGAAAATGTTTAAACCTGTCCCTTTCAACTGTGAAATTCAATCTTATTTTCATTAATACTATTGAGAATCGCTTACTCGTGCAAGCAATCACATCAAAATTGGTATGACACATCAACATACCAGTTTTAAATGTGATTTAATTTTCTTTGAAAGATATCTTATAACTTCAGAAGACTTGAAATATGACACTCATATGGATCATATGGATGACTTTTATGGTGGTTATTTTTGTTCTTTTTAAAGATAGATAGCCCTTAGTCACTATTAGTCACTTGTTAGTCACTAGTCACTTGTATGAAAATGAACTGTAAAAAGTCTTCAGAATGTGCTTTATAATGCAACATAACATCATACAGGTTTGTAATGACAAAAAGGTGAATACGTTTCTTTAAAAACTCTTAAAACATGCCTTCCATATGTGACTTCACTGCATGGGTGCATTTAACCTTTGGGCTTTAAATATGAATGTGACACATTATGGCATATTTTTAAGCAATTCACAATTTGTGCACATTCACATACTGTACAAACGTAGCAGACGTTGGAACCTGAATGCTATTACCCTTCTCAGGTGCACATAATAATGACCAGGGGCAAGGGGAAAGGGGGAATATGGTCTTGTGGAGGTATATAAATGAAAGGAGGGAAGGGAGAAAGAGTGATTGAGCACCTTGGGTTTGAGCAAGCTGTCCCGTCTGTTCAGTCCTACCTCTCCACTCCATCATTGGCGTGGACGGATCCCGACCACAAGAGAGAAAAGAGGGAGAGAGAAAGACCTACAAGACTAAAGTATAAAGGATTTGTACAGGATAGTCCAGTGGGCTGCATACAGGGTCCTAAATCACTCGTCAAGAGCAGGTAAAAACTTCATAAAGAACTGCAACATACAGTCAGGTCCATAAATATTGGGACATCGACACAATTCTAACATTTTTGGCTCTATACACCACCACAATGGATTTCAAATGAAACGAA
>JAFVLL020003777.1:0-15864 GCA_021397915.2 Tor tambroides
TGGAATGACATGAAGAAACAGAACAAACTGAGACAGACTAAATCCAGAAGAACTGTGGAGAACAACATCTCCAAGATGCTTCAAGAAACCTACCTACTGGCAGACTACAGCAAAAGATAGAAATAACTGACTTAAAACCATTTTTAGCTGCTGAAAATACTAGTGTTCTGATCATTTTGGCCTCCACTGTAGCTCAAATGCTCTCCTTGTTACAGATTTCTCCCTCTCGCTGCAGGTCTGGTGTGGCAGCTCCACACCAAACTCCACAGCGCTCTGATGGAAGCGCCACATCAGGATTGCCAAGGTGCTCACACGGCCCTGAGGGGCCAGAGCACAACAACAGCATCAGTCCTGAGTGACACTGTGTCTCAGAGAGACGACCTCACAGAAGAGCTGGAAACAGCCCTGAGAGTCTGGGAATAAGAGCGGGAGCAGGGCTCTGTCTGTCTGCACACCATCTCAGTGCACAAAGTCTCAACGGATGCGTGCGGAAAAACAAACAAGAACTCATTTAATGCTTCACTAACCTCTCTTAGTGACACCAGCAGTCCTGCACTTTTTCTGTCTAACCATTCACTTACCTTGAATCAATCACATAGTTTATATATTTTTTTAACTGGTGGTTTAGTACATAGCAGCTGTAATGGTGAAAAACAAATATCACAGTGTCTTAGCCTCGATGTTGCAGTCACATAATGTTTGATAAGCATTTTCTAATGCAACTGATTACAGTATAAGCATAGAAAGCTTAAAAGAGCAAATAGAGCTGGTTAAATCTGCTTATTCGGGAACTCTCAATGAAAAATGTATGACAGTAATGTGAACACAATGTGATTTGAGTCTCTGTTCTTCATGCTTACAGTAACTGACCCACAGACAGTGAGAGTATCAAATGCTCAGTGTTTAATAGCTGGAAGATAGTAAATATGCTTTAAAACAACAGCAATTAGTGTATGCGGTTTGAAGCTATTGATAAAACTGTCATATATTTATATTTCTTTCAGTCTTAAAGAAACCAACAGAAGATTTATAATGTTCTTCTCTAAAACAATGTTTTGCATGAAAGCAAAGGAAAAGTCAGTTCATTGGTTGATTATAACCAAACAATGTCTGCACGTTTATATAAAGAAAATAATGAGCACGTGTAAGAGAGATGGGAACACACTAACTTATGTGTACTACAGTGGGAAACAATAATTTGGCCCGACTGAGCCTGGTTTCTCCCAAGGTTTTTTTCTCCATTCTGTCACCGATGGAGTTTTGGTTCCTTGCCGCTGTCGCCTCTGGCTTGCTCAGTTGGGGACACTTAATTACCAGCGATATCATTGACTTGACTGCACAGACACTATTAGAACTGGACCGAGAGATCACTGAATTCATTGATTAACTGCATCTAACTGAAAATTGAGTGTTCACTCTTGTCCTTTTGCATTATTGACACTATTTAATACTGTAAAGTATTTAATACTGTATTTTCCTATTTAATACTGTAAAGCTGCTTTGACGCAGTCTGTATTGTTAAAAGCTGTATATACATAAAGGTGACTTGACTTAAATAATTTGACATACTGTAGGATTACCTGGCCTTCCAGCTGATTCACAGAAGATGTAGATCTTTGTGTCATTTTCTACTGTAGTGTTGATGGATAACACGCATCCATTTGAGTTCAGGGATTTTTTTTTATTTCAGTAAATTATGGGTAAATTTAGTCTAAAATAAGTGTTTAATTTCCACAAATTACATGAGTGTTTCTTCAACTAAAGTCAGAATGGCTATGGAAAGAGAAGCCCGCACAGGTCCAGTAACGAGCAGCTCTGGATTCAGGCTTCATGCGGCTCGGTCACTCTCGAGTCGACGCGTGGATCAGACACAGGCCTCACGCTGGCGCTCTGCTCATCATCTCGCACGCAGGTAAGTGCCCTCAGTCTGGCCAACAGGAAACGGATAAATGTGTGTACAAACCCTCAGCCAATATCCCAGCAGGCTCTGGGAAGCGGAGTGAGCCGCTTCATTTACCACATTCTTCTTTCGGCTTTGAGAAGAAGTCTCATGCTGGGGAACACTCGTCTCTCCTGTGCCTGTTAACACAGCTGAGGCTCCAGAGGAATACAAGCATATAAATTGGTTTACTTCGACTTTTAACAACACTGGAAAGATGATTTCATCATTATTTTATGACAACATCCCTGTTTCCATCCATTTAAAATACCCCTATTATGCTAAAGCTTCTTAATTTTGTTTTGAAGCTTTTAAATTTTTTGTTTTACATGCATCTAAGCTCAAAAACACTTTCATTTTCTCATAATGTAATTATCTAATTTCTCAAAGACTCTGAAATTATTTGCTTGAAGATTCAGTCTCTCTAAACCCCTCCTTTACACAAGCCTATGTTGCTCTGATTGGCCAGACGGTGCAGTCTGTTTTACTACTTTATGCAGTCTACTACTTCCAGCACATGACAGAAAGGAAATTTAAGTTTGAGTCAGTATAAAATATATACAACAGTAATTAATCAAACTTACAGGTTGTGATTCAGAGGAGAAAGTTGGTCCAAATAAGGCGGGTACTGTTACATCTTTAATAAATATGTAGTTCTGTCATGAAACTCTAGATGGCACAGGCCAACAGGTCCTAAATCTGTCTGATATAATCACATCATTACTCACATGGTGCAGCTGATTGGTTCTTTTTGTATCAGCAGCCAATGAGCTGCTGCTCAACATTCAAATACTCAGCCAGTGTTTGCTGTAGCAGTCACAGCGAGCTTCAGAAACCCTCCACCTTCCCCAGCTCCACCTGTCTAGATCTGCTATAGGCTAATGATCAGTGGGACTGTGGGTACTGTAGTTCTTCACAGTGTAAGCAGCAGCTGATAGTGTTTCTGGAGACACACCAACAGTACACATTTAATTTGTCTCGATTAGCTGACCCTTCCATTTAAGGGCTGCATCTGAAATCACATACTCCCGTACTATATAGTAGGCAAAAACAGCGTGTGACAGAAGTATGTCTGAATTCACAGTAGGAAAAAAATCCCCAGATGACCTACTACTGGTGAGATTCTGAAGCATATATACAATGAACGCTTTACTGTCCCATGAGGCCATGGGAGAGGATTTATGAATGACAGAGACAGGATGAAACTGATGTTGGTATATCACATGATAATGGCAACATGGTGAATGTAGTACGTCCAGATTACATTCATATTACACACATTCATACTGTATAACAGCTTTTAGCGATTGTGAAGTAAGTATTCAAAACAAGTACCCTTTATAGTTTCCATATAGGTATTTATTTGCTTTTGATAACACTATTATATTTGATCGCACTGCGCTCATTTTCATTTATATAGTTTACACACATTCACTTTACACACTTTTATTTATCTAAAAGATTGTACTGTCACCTGGCTCACATTATTAAGCAAGCACAAAGATTGACTGCATCTAATGAATACTTCGTTTATTATGTCGTTTAATTCATGATTCAAATTGACAAATAAGCTATTTGGTCACATCCCTAGTGCTATAGAGACAGTTGCAGGAAATTCCAAGATGAGAAAATGTGTTAACATACAAATGGAGTATAAGATGTTCTGTAACACATGTGAAGCATTACAAACCCTGCTCTGTGTTGTTTACTGCTGTTGACAGTGGCCTTTCAATCCCAGTTGCTCGCTGTAAACAGCGGCGGGGCGATAGAGTGGCCCGGCCGGGTAACCCGCGTGACTCAGCGGCCTCAGGGAGCGCCGATGATTCAATCATCCTGTTCCACCTCCACAGCAGCATGATGGAGAGATGTCAGCCCAGGTCTCAGCTGCATTTGTTTGCCTGTCTAGATTTCATTTAACACCTGTTCACGGTCTGCTGTGGATGGCCTGTGCAGGCGCCTCTGAAACCACGACTGATCTCAGCACATCATGCCACTGATACTAAGACACAAAATCAGCTCCTGGCGACAGTATACCCTTACATGGAAAAACACTTATCTGCAGATTTTTTGAATAAACTGAGTAAAACTGACTTACTGGTAACTTTACAAGGAACTACAACAGAATGTCATGGACGAATTATAAGAACAGCAGTCGTGTGGAATATATTTTGCATTAAAGCCACCAAGACAAAAATGTGACCCTGGACCACAAAACCAGTCATAAGGGTCCATTTTTTGAAATTGAGAATTTTACATCATCTGAAAGCTGAATAAATAAGTTTTCCATTGATGTATGGTTTGTTAGGATACAACTACCGTATGTGGAAATCTGGAATCTGAGGGTGCGAACATAAATCAAAATATTGAGAAAATCGCCTTTAAAGTTTCCAAATGAAGTTCTTAGCAATGCATATTACTAATCAAAAACTAAGTTTTGATATATTTACAGTAGGAAATTTGCAAAATATCTTCATGGAACATGATCTTTACTTAATATCCTAATGATTTTTGGTATAAAAGAAAAATCGATCATTTTGACCAATACAATGTATTTTTGGCTATTGCTACAAATGAAGAACAAAATATGTTTGTGACAATTGCAGTTTCACTGACCTCAAACGAGCCAGTGTTTACGGTCTTCCACATTCACATGTGTATGAATGAAAGTTAATAGAGCAAAAAGGATCTAGTGTGGCCATTCCTTTACTATACAGCTCTGGTGATGACTCAAACAAATCGTTTAGCTGTGAAACAGACAGTTTAACTGATTCACTGAAATGAATCAAACTTTCCAACTCTAGCACTGTTTTTGCTCCTGAAGTTTAAATCATGAAGATTAAAACATGTCTGTCTCAACAAAGACTGTCTTTGGTTAAGGGGCTGTTCACTGGTGCACGGCCCATTTTGGTCAAATTTAGTAAGCAGCAAGGTGCGTTTGTTTGCATTTTATTTTCTGATTTCAATGATCTCTTTACCATTCAATCTGTCTTCACTGTTTGTCTTTAGTAGGTGAGTTGACTTCTAATGGGCAGACAGACAAACAGAAGAGAGGCTGGTGAAGCATAGAGAGCGATTTGGAAAAAGTTACCTGCGGCTCTAGGACACAATTCACTTTCAGTGAATGGACACAAGCTCTGTCTCCGGCTGTGCTATTGTATATTATAATTGTATATTATATTGTGAAAATTCATTTTGGCCTGCAGCCTGTTCAGCCTGATTCTAGAGCAGACGGAGTAATATTCATACCGCTGCTATTCTAAAAATCTAAATTCCTGTGCATCTGTGGAGCGTCTGAGGGCGTTCCATAGGACTTCTGAAGCTACAGTACTCCACAGTACTATACAGACATTCAGAAAAACTCACTGCCAAACACATTTCTTCTGTGCCTGGTGATGTCTGTGTGTGCAGTACAATACACGTGTATTGTTGCTTTTGTGTTCATGAATCATTGTTTGCATCATCTACTAATTCCTGTTCCATGAATTGTCGAGTTTGATAATAGTTTATTTACATTTTGCTGACATGTCATTAAATATCATTGTAGTGGACACCGTGCAGAGGGGATCCTTCAGCAGGATTGGGTTTCTGTATGTAAATAAGTGCTAAGTAAGGACAAGACAAACAGATGTTATTTGCCTTCAAATAAGACACCACCACATTTTGTGGAGAATGAGGAGTTAACATTAGCACACAGTGAGCCCCAGTCACAGAAACTGCTTTCTTTGCCCTCGTTCTAAGTGTGGATGATTGTTATTCCTTACCTATATTCCTTACCTATTCACTGTGTACTCGTCATTTACTCCCGGCATCTGAGCCGCTGAAGACACAGTGGATTACTTTTGTTTTTGAAGGGAATGCACCCCCTGATCTACCTAAATCCGTCCATCTTCATGCGAATCATTCGTGATCCAGCTTCACCTACAGAAGTAGTGAGTATAAGCTTTTTTGTGAATCTTTTCAATCACCTTTCCTAATAATGTGCTAGTTAGCAAGTTCCGCAAGTAATGTAGCTAAAGTTTACCGTCTCTCAGAAAACCCCATGGAAGTGACACAATTTAAAGTGACATGCACCGAAACGGCTTGCTGTGAACAGAGCAGCTTTTGACAGGGTAAAAAGGGTGTTGATTTACACTACCATTGAGAAATTTTGACCAAAGTATGTTATAGACTTTTCATTAAGACCCTGAAGAGTCATATCAGCTTGGGCATCCGATGACCCCTTTAAGTTTCCGTATCACACCAGAGTGGGCCATGCTGTGACCACCTTTCACAACAACAGCCAATCACGTTGTTGGATCAGAAAGGTGCTAAAGTGCAATTCACTTCTTGTGAGGGAGGAATAAAAGTCCCCTCAAGTGGACATGTTGAGCTGACAGAAAAGAGAGAGCTCGAAAACAAGGAGTATCTGAAATCAAGCACTCTCAGAACTCTCTTTCTGGAACAGTTTGGGGAGTTCAGAAACAGTACGACGGCGAAGAGCTTATGCCCAGCTATCCTCCTCCCGCAAACAAACCATCCCTTCAATGCTCCTCTGTATGCATGTTCCAGATTATCAGAACCTCCTGACAATCAGAACCTTCACTTCATTAGTGTGTATTGTTAACACTTCTTGTGTTATTGCTTCCTCAAGATGGATCACTTGTGTTTCTCATTTAAAGGTCACTTTAAAGGATAAAAGCTAAATGAATAAATGTAAGTGACCTCTCAGACTGTCTGATGTAATTCCACTGCTTTGACACAGACAATACAGGGTTGGATAATCTCAGTCTTTCAAGATTTGTGGGCTTTTGCTTACTGTATGGTTTCTTTCAGGAACTGAGAGTAGCGTCCATACAGTTCAGCTTTTCTATACTGCAGGAGTACGTACACGAGTATGATTTGGAAAAAATATTGTTGTCTGCTTTATTGATTGATTGATTCACATTAAATCAATCTGTGCCAAATTTCGGTACCTGAGAACGCATCTGGGCGCGTACATTACAGAGAGAGAGAGAGACCCTGTGACGTGATGCACCGCTGCAAGTCGTTCAAACACAACACGCAGGGCAAACCCAAATGTTCTGAAGTGAGGTTACATTTCTATGACCACATGGTTTCCGTGAAAACGCAGACAGGATGGCGGAGTCCATTCATAAAAACAGAATTTACTCTATAGCGTGGAATACCACAGAATTCGGCAATTTTTGGATGAATAAATCAAAAGTAGGTCTGTCACTTATATTGAATCGCGATATGGACTAGTGTTTGTGAATAGTAAAACGCAAAAAGACAGTTTAAATATGAATCCTGCATGTTCAGCTTGCCTCTGTGTGTATGAATGGCGGAGACGCGGTTTTGTTTACTACACAAATACTGAAGCACGTGTGATTTTTCGGCCTCTGCGTCTCATTTGACGACATGAACACATGAACTCAATCTCCAGAGCTGCTGTGAGAGAAAACTAGCATCACATCATACTGTATACACACAGAAACTTCACGGCAACCTGTCAAAATAAAAGCACGCTTTAACATGTAACGGAAATATATTACTCTTGTATTACTTTTGTACAGTATAATGTATGTCTTCATATATTCCATTTTCTGTCAAATTTAAACAAAACAATTAAATGATAAAAATAAATATTACAACCAGATTAACCACTTAATTGTAAAAAAACAAACAACAACAACAAAAAAAAACAATTATTGTTAAAAAATTTTTTAAAGGAATATTCACACGATTTTTCTTCCATGCATTAATTTTAACAGTAAACCTCTGTTTGTTTGCCAAAAAAGAAAAGAGTTTCATTTGATTAAAAATAAATAAATGTTTAATGCCTTCATTTGATATTCAGAAAGATTAAAACACAAGAATTTCTGAAAAAAAAAAAGAAAAGAAAGAAAAAGATTGAAGGGCCTTATTGTTCAAAATGTTGAAATTGAGAGTTTTGGAGTTATTTTTCCACTGAAATAAATGTTTTTGTTATTACACAGAGAGTAAAGTACCGAAAAAAGGTACCGTTGGGTACCAGCACTGAATTTCAGGTACCGATACGGGTACCGTACCGGTTCAAATGTGAACGGTACCCAACCCTACTGCTTTATACAAGATAAAACGAGAGCAGAATGCAGCACAACAATTGCTTTATGTTGATTATCTGTTATCATAATCACTGGAAGCCAAAATTGCAATCAACAATAAAACTTAATTAATTGCACACCTGGAAGTTTACAACGCTCATTTGGATTTACTGACTCGTCTGGAGGAAGAGTACAAAGCCTACTTTGGGGCTGCAGGCAGACATCTGCAGAGAGGCGGCTGATGAAGTCTCTGTCTCTCTCCTGTCGTCCTGCATTTCTCCACACAGGGTGGTATTGAGCTCAGCATGACCCGGCTGCCTACATATGTTTATTATGTTCATGTAGACACACTCTGGTAGAGTAACATACTGTATACTGTATACTGTATATATTATAGCTATTGCCAGCTATAATCTTATGCTCTCCACAGCAGGTTGGTTTATCTCCATCTTCACATGCTAAGTGTTCCTTGAAACATTTCTCAGTAACTTGACTTCCTATGCCAAGTAAAGAGGGACTCCATCAATCATTCAATCAGCTACAGGACATGCTTGAGTAGCTGATCATGACTAGAGTCAATGTTGGCTGAGCCAGCAGGGTTTACATTTTTATACACATCATATGGTTTTGTACAGATCAAATTCAAAAGCATTAGTATGAAATTAACTATTTGTAATTTGTTCTGATTTCTCATGAGATGGCAGTTATAATAAACATGAGGAAAAGAATAATTTACTAAAATTGAATTATTGAAAAATAGTGCACATCCTTGTATAACGCACACTATCCAATACAAAGCTTTTTACTGTGCACCTTTAGTAGAAATGCTGTGCAAATGTCTGACAAGGTTGGACTTCAGCTGCAAATGAATCCGATGCTTTGAGGGCAGTTCTGTCTGAGACACACGTGAATCACAGAGAAGATCTGAAAACTGGACTGCGATGGCTGTCATGTAGCTGGAGGTGTTTCTCAAAGACAGCAGATGTCTTGGGCTAAACTGCACATGAGAAGAATCTCTGCAAACGAGCCTTAATGATTCTCTTCAACGCTCTCTAAAGCATCTATGAGACAAGATCTTCTGACACAGAGAAATACCGAAACATATTTTCAACATAACAAGATGACCTGACGCAGAATGAGGTCAATGCATATCAAAGTATATGAGCTGCTTTTTGCAGAAGTGTGAATAGTGCATTTGGGAAATGATGTGAAAGTCTGATGTATTCCACTGTAAAATTTTGGGAAGGGTTTTCAGTTATGGACTCTCATTTGACTTCTGTATGTGATGTATTTTTTATGTAAGTTTCAGTCAGCGGCTAGCTCCTCTTTATTTGAGTGGTGAATGATGGAGATGATGAATCACTGAACTCATTTCACCCACATTGGCACTGTGGTTTAATATATATATATATATATATATATATATATATATTATACTGCAGGGCCATTGAATGCTTGAATCTGATTGGCTGACGAACGTTCTGAGGTGTGCAATTATTTTCAGGGAAACGCACGGCGAACGTAGTTCCAGGCAGCTCTTGACCGCATTACAGGAACATATCACTTCGCCAAATGATTTCAGTTATTTCAAAAGGTCTTACAGCAAAACAACCAAAACCAGCAAGACACTGGCCAAACACATAAATATAGTAAGCAATGGGATAAAAACGACAGATCATTTCCATGTTTTGCCACAAAATTACGTTTTATTATGTACGTAAAGCACATCCTCTATTTCTCCCGCTCTCTCTCCCTTACATACACACACACACACACACACACACACAGAGTTTACACACATGGAAACATACGCGCTAATGTTGTTAGTGCTGCTCTGACGACTTTGTCAGTAAATAGTTTAGCAACTTAAAAGTACATGACATTTCTCACAAGCGAAGCGAGGTAACAACGGCACTGTTCGTGAGGAAAATGAACTTAAAGTTTCACTAGGGACGCTGCTGCTGAACACTGATGAGAGACAGACTCAGAGAGGTAGGCTAATTCACACACGCTCAGTCTCTCTCTCTCTCTCTCTCTCTCTCTCTCTCTCTCTCTCATATATAACTTAGTTATTAGCTGAATTTGTCTGTTATCAATGGCTCAACAAGCCTCAGTTACTAACTTAGGTCTAAAATGAGGTTTTGGAATTAGCAACAGAAGCGATGGATGAGATGTGGAAGAAATAATCCTACTCACAATAGCGATTTAATTACAAAAACCGGACGAATCCCTTGAAATATATCACCTGATCGATGTCTTGAGGTGTGGCAACCATAGTATAAGTGGAATAAATGTCTCCGGGCCGTTGAATTATTAGAAAAATAATGCACACCCGAAGTGGTGATGCGACGCGAAGCGTCAATTATTCCTTACATATATACATATATATTAACATAGGCACTTACCACAAGTCAATCACAATCTTCAAGGATGTTGGCAAGTTTAAATTAAACATTATTGTGTGATATACAGTAATAATACAATATAGTGTGTGTGATATAGCCTACAAAAAGCACATAGCAGCTGTTAAATTAGATTATAAACAAAGACAACATCAAATTCATCAAAAACATTCCGGCATAAATAAATAAAAAGATAAGTGTGAATTAAACATTTGGAAAGTAAATATAAATTGTCCTTTGTTCAAACCATGGAGATCTCTACTAAGATTTCTTTGGATCAGAGTGAGATGTCAAGGTCTATATTTTTGCCCCTAGATAATTACCCATCATGCATGAGAGCCTGTACTACGCTTTGGGAAATGCATATGTGTGACCCAAAAATAGATTCGCCCTAAAAGAGACAAAATAAATACAAACTCTCTCAGAACACGAGCTCTCTGTATAGTGTGGCATATTCCTGGAATTTTGTGATTAAAGTTATTGAGTTACAGACACAAATTCAGAGGCTGAATGACAAAGCGAGGTTTATGCATACGCTGTCTCCAATAACAATGGATTCTGGGATCTTTTTAAAATGTGTGTTTGGCCAAACGGCACCTCACATGCATGCAGAGGCATTATACCCATTCAACCCCCCCAAAACCATTTTAAAATGTAAAAATATTCCACAATTTCTGTACAGTGGGTACAAAAAGTAGCTGGTGAATGTTGCTGTTTTGAAGCCAAAATATGCCATTTAGCCTATGTGATTCCTACAGAATCAGTGTTTGTGTGCAGGTGCTTAAACAAATCCCTCCAAAATTTTACAAAATACTAATTTGTCAACAGTGCAACTGAAGAGTTTTAGCATTTAATGAGATATCCATTGACATGTCAGCCTGGGGAATCTGTGTCGCAGATGTGGAGCGTTAAGGACCCCAGAGAACAGCTTTGATTCACAAAATGCACTTCCACATGCAGTAATAATGTGCAGTTTAGTGTTTTCATAAGCTACAGAATATGTGGAAGGCTGAATCGCTGCATTACTATTCTTAATATTCTGGAATAGCAGCAAAAAGGCATTAATAATGTATGTTCTCACTTCATTTTTTTTTATTTAAAAGCATATATCTGGGTCTGAACACATTATAGTAATTATTAAGTTTTATTAGTAAAAAGTAAAAAGTCTGTTTTCCATAAATGAAAACACAAGACGATCAATGCCATTTGAGTTCAGTTGGAGTTTTGCTTGGTTCATAATTAAAAATGTATATTATATCAGAGTTTTACCCGGCCCCATGCATATTCTAAAATGACAGCACCAGACTCACAGTGTTCATGTCACCGTCTGTTCGAGGTGAGACAGGAGAGATGAGCAAAGGATCTAATCTCAAGAAGTCTGATATATTCAGTAAAGAAAAGAGGGAATCCAGCGAGACGAGGAAGAGGAGAAGTCAACAGGTGATAAACACAAACTACTACAGCTTTACAAAGTACACGCAAAGACAACAACCCACCAATGAAGACATGACTGCTGAAATATCAAGCATTCATTATTTTAGCTTCATTATGGACTATAATGTTTGTTATAAAGGTAAAATATTAGTATTGTCTTTTCTTCCAAATAATCTGCCTGATCTCATTGTTAAGGCGTGATCACATTTACTGTTCCTTGGCACAGATTAGTCAAATATGCATGTCTCTGTGCAGATTTTGTGTCCGGTTCAAGTTTGGTTAACTGTGACATGTGAATATGCAGCATCTCTTGGTTCAGCAGTGATCTTTGAGTGAGCCGAGATTTATAACACAGCAGTAATGCAAACTAAAGATCCACAATGGATGAGGTGTTTATTATGTATAATACAGTACACACACGCAAATGAATTGTTAACATTATTGAGTATTATACAGAAATACAAGAATGCAGAAATGCTTTAAATCATACATTTTTGTATAGATACTTTTATATTATACTTTTCTTTTTCTTTCTTTCTTTTTTTATTTTGACACTTTTAGAGACCTTAACCCTGAACCTAAACCTAACCACTTCTCAACAATATATACAATGTAACAAGCCAATAAATGTACAATGACAATCAAGTTAGTTACAATATACTATTATATAATTATTATGAGCCACTAATCACACTCCTATCTCTATACTTTCCCAAACAATTTCTTAACATATATAAAAGGAAAAGTGTAACAGGCAGACAAGTGTAAACACAATAATTTATTCCCAAATTCAAATGATCTCCGGTGGAATACGATAGTTTTGTGTGAGCTTCAGAGTAAATTCTGCTCTGTGAAGTCACTCATATTCAATTCAAATACATACATCAATTAGTATGGCATGTTTCGATTGATTATAAGACACATAAGAGTCAATGAGCATTGGACGCAAGTGATATAAAACTGATTGTAACAGTTTTTACACTTACAGTCACTTGTGAGGATGAAGAGCATTAAATAAAGAAAAAAGTCAAATTGATGGTGCTTTCATTCTGACCTGATGCCTTACCTCACCTTTTTAAACCAGTGTATTAAACTATGATCTGAATTCACAAGCAGCACTTCATGTCAGTTTTGCGCATGCGTCTTTGTAAATGTAAATGCATGTCGCAGGACTGCGCTGGAGACGCGTTTGATGTTTGAAGTGTGAAGTTTTGAAGCTGACACATCACTTTTCTTCAGACCACACTCCCTCCTGCCCATCTGACCAGTCCGGCATTAATGTCTGTCGGCTCATGCCAAATTTATGTGTGCGAGGAAAGCCCAGATAATACCCAGAGAGCGGATCTCAAAGCCTGACTCAGCAGAGAGGTGACCTTCCCTCCGCCTGTGGGACGGGCCACAGAAACCTCCATCAGAACTACAGCACGCCGCTTTATGTAGCGCTCAGGCTTTATCCTCAACATGCTGAACAAATAAACTCTTATGCTATCAAGCAAAGAGTTTGTGTAAATCTGGCTTTAATTCAAATGCAGTATTATACTCCCTGCTAAATATCTCTGGGTAAATCTCTGAGTGAATTAGGCAAAAATGAAAAACAAAAGATAACTTTAGTATTAAAAAAAGTACAGATTCTGTATAAAAAGTTTACTCCAGTATTGGATGTGTTGAAGGTACTTCAGTTCTTTAGTAACACGACTGTATTCCACTAGATCTGCCATCAGAACACCAACACGACCGATTACATACAATCATATCCAGTATAGAATAAGCAGAAATGACTTGTGGCAGTTTGGGCTGATAATTCAGAAATGGCCAGCAAACAAATTGTGCTTGATTGTTATAATATTTAAATTCACAGATATTGTTTTAGAGCTACAAAGTGCCCAATCCAAAAGTATGCTTTATAAAGGAAAGTTTCCCTTCGCTTTTTGGATTATGTCATTAAATGAATACCAAACTATGGTTTTGGGTTTAGATATATAACAGTGGAGGGAATGGGTTCAGCTGATGATCCAGTCAGACTCAAACCTCATTATTAAAGCTCATTATATGTCATAATTAACACACTACTGTCAGCGCTAGTGCTCTAACATCACAAACTCCTGCTGAAATCACCTCACGTCTGTGATTTATCTGAACCTGACCCTGTGTAAGCCTCAACTGGAACATATTCAACATGTGCAAAAACATTTCTTCAAACCCTCCTGAAACCCTCCTAATATATTCAACCAACATTATACCAACCTTAAAATGCATGTCTGTGTCAAAATCACCTGTATGTGATTACTTTGGTATTTAAAGCAGTTACTCGGGTGATGCTTTCATTTCTATTCATTACCCATTAATTATGCAAGTAATTGTTAATATTGCAAGCAGCAGAGCTGTCAATCAGAGGGTGCTTTTATTTTTATGGGAGCTGCATGTGATTCTATCTATCAGAAGGACAGTGCTGATGGAGGGCAGACTCAGCTCACGTTTTCCTCACAGACATTAGTGCTGTCTGTCTGTCTGTCTGTCTGTCAATTCAATTCAAATGAGCTTTATTGGCATGACTTGCACAGTATTGCCAAAACATTGTCCATTACATGAATAAGGAACAAATAATTATATAATACATAAACAAAACAAGAATAGATCTGTAAAATAATTAAGTAAATAAGTACATGTATACTTTCTTTCCACAAACAAGAAACAAGAAAAATATTTAAGACATTGTTTAAAAAAAAAAAACAAACAAAAAAAAAAACTTTTTGTACAACAGTACAACATGACAACATGTAAGAAATGATCTTGCTTCAGTTTTGTGCACTGGCTGACGGTCTTAGTTTGTGACAGGCTGATACATATCTTGCTGCTGTTGTGATCATATTGGGATTTTCCCCTAAAATGTGACTTAATTTTTCTGCATTTGGTAATGCCATAAAATTTGGTTTAATTTGTTGGAATTTGGGGAAATATGCAGCTCTAATGTGCAGTAAGAAATGTTCCTCTGTTTCCAGCTCTTTCTGTGAGCACAGTGAACACAGTCTCTGTCCTCGTCCTCTCTCTATAGCCAGACAGTGATCACTCAGTCTGTACTTCGTTAGTGTCTTTCTTAATTTGTGATCTTTTACACAGCTCAGGTATTCTGCTGGTTTGTAGTCTCTTTTCAGGTGTAAATACAGCTCCATCTTCTTTTGTATTTTAGTGGCATCTTTCCAGTAGGCGATGTAGTTGTGTTTTAGTAGCTGTGTGATTTGGTTGGGCCTGGTTGTGCTGTGCTGGTTTGAGAGTAGTTTTAGTACCGGCTGTAAAAGTGCGCTCTTCTGCAGGTTCTGCTCCTGCCACTGCAGGGCTTCAGCCTGATATGAGCTCGGATCACTGTGTTTCAGGTGCTGGTGGGATTTCAGAGCTCTCTTTTGAATATTAATAATGGGTATTGTCCTAATTCAGCTCTGCACGAGTTGTTTGGGTTTGCTCTGTTAACTTTTAAGATGTTTTTACAAATTTGGGTATGCATAATTTCAATTTCTTCTTTTTCCCATTTAGAGAAATCTTCGGTGTTTAGAGGTCCCCATATCTCACTGCCATATAGTGCAATTGGTTTGATTATTGCTTTTTGGATTTTTAGCCAGGCTTGAATTGGAATTTCATACCAAATTGTATTTTTGATCAAGTCTGTCTGTCTGTCTGTCTGTCTGACTGTCCGTCTGTTAGTCTGTCTGTCCATTAGTCTGTCCGTCTGTCTGTCTGACTGTCCGTCCGTCCGTCCGTCCGTCTGTTAGTCTGTCCGTCTGTCTGTCTGACTGTCCGTCTGTCCTTCTGTCCGTCTGTCTGTCTGTCTGTCCGTCTTTCTGTCTGACTGTCCTTCTGTCCGTCTGTCTGTCCGTCCATTTGTCTGTCTGTCTGTCCGTCTTTCTGTCTGACTGTCCATCTGTCTGTCTGTCTGTCCGTCCATTTGTCTGTCTGTCTGTCTGTCCGTCTTTCTGTCTGACTGTCCATCTGTCTGTCTGTCTGTCCGTCCATTTGTCTGTCTGTCTGTCCGTCT
>JAFVLL020003779.1:0-32500 GCA_021397915.2 Tor tambroides
GGGTTGACACCTGCAGTGAAATATTTGGAGGCCTCGAAATTTGTGCTGTTAAAGCTATTCATGGAAAAGATGGAAAAGATTACATTACTGAGGTAAGTGCTATGCTTTTGCTAGTTGTTTATATGTGACATATAGGGATGTTGTAGAGCTTAAATGTTTTGTAGGTTTTCTTCTACAAATTCAACCAATATGTTGTATTCTCCATGGAATATTACTAATAACTGTGGTAATTTCATTAGGTAATGGGTTCGTCTATGCCACTGGTGGGGGAACATCAGGCCGAAGACCAGCAGCTAATAGCAGACATGGTCATTGCCAAAATGAATCATGTTATGGCACAAAATCCCAAAAGACCAACTGCTATTCAACCAAGAAAGGTATATAATGTATAACACATTGTAAACACAAAAAAATTGGACCTAACTTACAAAATAAGGCAGCATTTTATCTTTTTTGTTTGATTTTCAAAGCAAGTTACAGTATGAGCATGTCAGCAGCTCAGATGGTAAAACTTAATAAATGTTGTGAAGGTCACTTGTACACTTATAAGAATGATTTTGTGGTGAAGTAATTACTACAAAAACCCCCAAATGTTCTTTCTACATAAAATAATTTAGTTCAGGCAAGAATTTAAAACAAAGATTAAATTCTACAGTCAAACCAAAAATTATTCAGACTCCAGATATAATTTTTGATATCTTTTTACTACTGGGTGCAGGACACTGAAGGTTCATTTATGTAAGTGAGGATAGCAAAATAAAGTAAACTGTGACATATTATACCCAAAAAAATCTGATTTAAAAATCATATTAAAACCCCAAAAAAATGGACTACCAGTAAAACTGATAAAAATTTTGGGACTAACAATTATTCAGACACTTTGACCTGAGCATGTTTTGCTCAAGTGTTTTTCTTTAATTGCTAATGTGACCTTTTTACACCACAGACTGAACAAAATGAAGCATTGCTTGGTAACTGGTTGAGCTAAATTGGTGTTATCTAATTGTGTGCTTAAATTTACCAGCTGACAGCTATTTAACAGAATTCATTACATACCTTTCTATCAAAGTTATCTGACATTATCAAGATCAGTTTGATCTGATACTGAGTTCTTCTCATATTTTATTACTATTTTCTAAACTGTAGCAAATAAACTGTGAAAATGTGAGATGTTGAAGGTGTCTGAATAAATTTTGGTTTGACTGTATATTAGTACTCAATTGAAGCTTATAGAAATTAAAGTTTGAACTTATAAGTATGTTTTACTTGGAATTGTTTGTTATGTTTATAAGGATTCTTTAAGTAGGGTTGCCACCCGTCCCTTAAAATAGGGAATCGTCCCGTATTTAAAGGTAAAATGATGCGTCCCATATCAAATCAATACGGGACGCGATTTGTCCCGTATTTTACAAAGGCCAACACATATTTGAATTAACAAATAAGTATTTTGCACTATTAGTAGTATTATAATACTAATTGCAATTCTAATGAAATCAATTTCATGAGAAGTATTAGAGAAGCTCATTTTGCATTTTGTTTCCATAGCGACGGAGTCTCCAGAGAGCCCGCCGTTAAAGCCCTTTCACGCGAGCGCTGCATGCACTAAACCTGCGCGGTTTTAAAACATCTGGAGCTCACATCTGCTCTTTGAACACAAGACTATCCAGATGAAGGGCTGAATGGGAAAGTTATCAGTGGGTCTGTCTGTCCAGTAACTAATGATGAACGCGCAGTTTCCCACATAGCAATTGTCATCTGGCCCAGCTCTGGGCCAAACACGCAGTTACACTCGGCCCACATGCAGCAAAGAATTACGGCCCTTGTGTGGCCCAGATCTGGAATACAGACATGAGCCACACATGAGCCATAACTGGGCCAAATCTCAGCCAAATAGTAACTTATAACCAGCCCTGAACTGGGCCAGAACAAGTTTTAATAGTGCTACCCAATCTCAGCCTTCAGTAAACCACATAGAGACCAGTCTTTAATCAGAAACCCCAAAACTGAGCCATTAAAAAGCCAAAAAACAAAAAACAACTCAGCCACGGATCCATCAATAAGCAGTAAAACACACAATCACACCTTTAGACAATTAAGCATCTGTAATTCACACTTCTTTAGATCATGAGGGAAAGACTTTCTGGCTCAGCTGGGACTCAAACCAGAGATCTTCTTGCAGTGAGGAGACAGCATTTCCCACTGAGCCACTTATGCTGCACTTAGCCACAGACTTTAAATGCAGGTACAGACATTTACAGGTACAGACCTCTGTTTGGATAGATGCTGATATGTACAACATACACAGCAAAATCCTCAGTGAACACTGCACACAATGTTAAAGGAAACACTAAAGTAGTGTTGAAGTTCATGAGATGAATGATCAAATTAAATGATTATATAACTGATGATTAAGCATTTGGTCAAATCAACTGCGTCAAAAACATTAAATCTCTGAAGATCTCAGCAGAGGACGATTAAACAACTCCACAAACAGCATCACCAGCTTCACTCATTACTAACCAGACTGACTTTATTTCTGTCAGATGTCTACAGGAGCTCTTAATGAGAATTAATAGAGGTTTAGATGTTGATGTTGATATTTCATTTGAAGTCACCATTGTGGTGGGCAGCGTTTGCTTTAGTTGGGATCTTGGTCCTCATACTTCTTGTGTTAGCTTTTTTTTGTTTTTGGCTGCTGTAACTGTGTGTTTGTAAAGCACAGTTGTTGTGGCAAAGAAAACCAAGATAAAATAAGATCAGGTGCTATCTCCCTATCTTGATGGTGATGACGAAGTCGTAGCAAGATGAGTATCTAATAGCTTTAAAATTTCATCAGTAGTTGTAATGGTGTCTGTATTCCAGATCTGGGCCACACAAGGGCCATAATTCTTTGCTGCATGTGGGCCGAGTGTAACTGCGTGTTTGGCCCAGAGCTGGGCCAGATGACAATTGCTATGTGGGTTGCAGGGAAGAGTTTACTTACAGTGGACTGTAAGGACTTAAAGGGATAGTTCACCTAAAAATTTTATCATCGCACATATCACATATCACAAGAATGTGGATAACCAAACAGTTTCTGGATAACAGACTCTGATAACATTATTTTCTCTACTGTTTTTTTCTACTATGGAAGTTACTGAGGACCAGCAGCTGTTTAGTTACCCACATTCTTCAAAGTATCTTCTTTTGTGTTCAACAGAAGAAAGAACTTTATGCAGGTTTAGAACAACCTGGGTAAATTATGACAGAATTTTCATTTTTTTGTGGTGAACAATATCTTTAAAGAGACAGACACATCCGTGCTTCTTAAGGTACAGGCCTATTGTTTTATTAAAATTTGGATAGTCTGTCAGTATAATATTCCATATATTATCAGAGCTTAGTATACATAATTATTATATTTTTAGACATTATTAGACAGATTAGTTAATAGATTTCAGGCCTATTTAATGTTAGACCCTATGTATTAATTTATAATTTATATTAATAATAAATATATACATAATAAATAATCATATGTCATTTGGAATTTTAAAAAGTTTAAAAAATGCAAAATTACTTAGATAAAAATGGGACAAATAATGTAACAGAATAATGTAGTCCTAATTTAAGCAAATGAATAAAAAAATAATAAAAATTTAGTTCCTCACTTATTTGGGGGGGGGGGGGGGGGTGAATGGGTGTCCCTTATTTTTCCTCGCTGAAGGTGGCAACCCTATCTTTAAGTAAATATCAAAGGTATGATCCGGTTGTTCCCATCATGCACTGGGGCATGAGTAATCAATAAGGTTAACTTTGAGCTGTATTTACACTGTTTAATGGTTGCTTTTGCTGTTTAGTAACTTGCTGTTTTGTGGCATCTGGAGTTCATTTTCTACTCAAAATGACCCATTCATACTCAAACACTATCCACTGATCGTTACATCATTGTGTGTTTTGTCTCAAGTATTGAGGTCTCTGTGTTCATTTAGGTAATAATTATATTGAATAGATTTATTATTTAAAGAAAGTATGAAAAGCTATCTTCCGGCTTACATGTTTGTAAGTGAACTACATAGCATGTTTTGTTTTTCAGTACTACATTGTTTGAAGAAAATGATTAAAAAAGCATGACTGTGAAATGTACTTGAGTATTGCAGATGAAACTTAAAATAATTAAGTAGAAATGACTCCTCAAACTCCAACTGGCCATGTTAAATTTACTTATTTCCTTTGCCAATTTTACCTAAATTGGTTAAGTAGATTTTACTTAATTCTTTTGAAAAATAAATAAACGTGACCCTGGACCGCAAAACCAGTCATAAGTGTCAATTTTTCAAAATTGAGATTCATACGTCATCTGAATAAATAATCTTTCCATTGATGTATGGTTTGTTAGGATAGGACAATATTTGGGTGAGATACAACTATTTGAAAATCTGGAATCTGAGGGTGCAAAAAAATCAAAATATTGAGAAAATCGCCTTTAAAGTTGTTCAAATGAAGTTCTTAGCAATGCATCTTACTAATCAAAACTTAAGTTTTGATATATTTATGGTAGGAAATTTACAAAATATCTTCATGGAACATGATCTTTGCTTAATATCCTAATGATTTTTGGCATAAAAGAAAAATTGATAATTTTGACCCATACAATGTATTTTTGGCTATTGCTACAAATATACCCCAGCGACTTAAGACTGGTTTTGTGGTCCAGGGTCACAAATATGCATGCAAAAACTTGCAAAAGAAAAAGTAAGTACATTTTACTCATTTTATTTTTCAGTGTATGAGCAGATGTGCTTGTGTCTTTCAGAGTGCTGTTGAGACGGTGGTTGAATTAAAGAACGGCCCACCACAGAAAGCTCCTCATCAAGGCTGCTTGCAGTACATTCTTGACTGTAATGGTGTTGCAGTGGGACCAAAATTAGTGCAGGCAAACTAATATAACCGTGAAAGCTGGAAACATTTAAGCTCCTGACAGGTTGTGTTCAAACATCCAGCCAGTGACCTGAGGTGCAAGGGAACAAATAATCTGTAAGAAAAGTCTTAGTTTGGGCCTGATCCATATTTCAGTCTGTACTGTGTAACTTTCACTGTTCTGCGCTTGTGATGGTTGCTTTGTTTCTATGTGAAGCGGTTGTCTCTTCAGGGTTGTTGTGTGGTGATACAGCAGATTGTGCCTAGTGTTCAGTGCCACTCTTTCCTTGTACTTATTTTTTTTCTCGTCTCATGTCTTGTGTTATGTTTTAGTAAATGGTGTTCAAAGAGTTATAGTGTGTGTGTGTGTGTGTGTGAGTGAGTGAGTGTGTGTACCTTGTATTCACTACATTATGGGGACCAAATGTTCCAACTAGTATAATAATACCAGTAAATTTTGTCCTGGTGGAGACATTTTTTGGTCCCCATGTGGGAAACAGCTTATAAATCATACACAATGTTTTTTTAAAAAGTAAAAATGCAGAAAGTTATGTGTGAGAGGTAGGTTTAAGGGTATGGTTAGGGCAGTGGCATAGAAAATACAGTTTGTACAATATAAAAACCATTACGTCTATGGAATGAACCCATAAAACATGAAAACCAGTATGTATGTGTGTGTGAATGGTTGTATACATACATGAATGGAGACTATAAAATATAAATGAACATTTAATTGCATGATCAAATGTGTGTGTGTCACTGTGTGTTGAAAAGTAAGGTGTGTATTTTCTTTTGTGACATCACTGTTGAAATAATAGATATCATACTGTATGCACTTCTAGTATTGTGAATGTGTTATAAAATATGGTGAAATGTATTTGCCACAATGGATGAAAGCTATATTACTAACCATCAATCATTTTTTTCTTGTTACTAATATTATTGCAGAAATGCGATTACATAAACAAAAGCAATAAAAATAAAACTCTGAACAAACAATGAACCAGTTAAGTGAATGTGCTTAACCTTCAGACAATGTTGACTGTCAACCTTAAGAGTTCAAAATAAAAGTATATTGTTTAATTTCTCTTCATTTATATTAAATATGCAAAACTTGTCACCAAACTTTGGGATCTAAACCCCAAATTTAAGAAAACTTTAAATAAACATCACAAAATAACAAAATGAATCACATTTTGAGATGCTTTAATTAATTTACGATATATATAATATTTATGGAAAAAGATGGTAACACTTTATTTTACAAAGTCTTTGTTACACAATCTGAGCAGGATTCAAACCAGGGTCATCCAACATGGGAGGCAGGTGCGCTATAGCTGTGGTTCAGCCCTGTTCCTGGAGGAACTTGCCATCTTAGAGTCTCTACTAATGAGCTGATGAACTCGATCAGGTGTGTTTGATTAAGAAGATATGTGAGATGTGCACTGTTGGGGAACTCCAGGAACTGGGTTGAAAACCCCTGCACTATAAAACCATTTAAACAGAAATTTGAAGATGGTTTTCCCAGGTGTCAGAATATCACACTTCATCATCAAGATGTTTCACAGCTGTCTACATAGCAAGCACTTGACTCATTAATCGTTAAACATAGCAGGAGTATTTTTCAGGCCAAACCCCATGACAATGTATTGTACAAGCTCCCAGTCAGAGCCTTTTCAACAAGTTGCCCCATCAGACCACCGAATGAAGGTATGCAAGCATCCATTATTGCTCTCTCTAATCATACTTAGCAGATTTGCGTGTGTTACAAAAAAATAATTTCTGAAACTGTGGAGGAAATGGAAGTACTCTTCAAGGGTTGGGTTAAAATTTGATAAAACGCCTGAAGCAGTGGAAATGGCTAAGGTTGAAGAATGGTGTATTGTATCGTCAAGGCCATCGTTCCCAGGGTGGGGTGAGGAGTTTCCTCAGCTCTTGCTTCCAGCATCTCTGAAGTCCAGCATGACCATCAGGGAGTGGACCATCATGTCTGAGGAAATAAACAGATGAACTGATGGTGCCAACAATGTGTTTTCGAAATACACATTTAAGGCTGTCTACCCAGGACCAGAGAGCATCTACCATGGCAAAGGTGCTGGATGAGCGGTTTTACAAGTTTTGTCTTCCCATTCACATTCACTCTGACCAGGAAAGGAACCTTAAATCTACCCTTATTCAACAGTTGTGTGAGTTGTATGGCATTGCATGTGGTCAGATCACCTCAGTCCATCTGAGTGGAAATGGTCAATGAAAAAGGTGTAACTGCACATCTGCTGCACACTCTACTTTCTTGCCAAATTTGGGCTATATACCTTCCTCAAGAGGTTTTCCTACAAGTCCCCACCAGTCTAGTGAATCACCACATTTGGGCAAGATTAACTATTGCCACTTTTTCTTGGGCAGTAGATTTCTGATCATCAAGGCAGGCAGGCCCGAAGGTGGATAAAACGGATACTGTCTTCAACTGAACTATGTTCTTTTCTGGAAATTCTTTATATTAAGTTTCAATACATACCAAGACAAGGATCATAACCTGTTTAATTTATAGGCCCTCTTATGCTAAAGCATAAGCATTATATGTACATATCCGTTCCATCAACAGGAAAAAGCAGATATGTGTCTACCACTGAAATGGCTTTAGAGACACTAATGATTTGCTAGTGACTTCTGATTTGGTTCTTTTTCTGTCTTTATTCTTGTTTTTAAATCTCAGAGCCACTTTTGACATGGTTGATCACTCTCTGTTATTCACCCGTCGTGAAATTGGTGTCCCAGCAACTGCTTTAATTTGGTTCAGATCCTATATATCAGATCATAGGCAGTTTGTCTCTCTGGGCAGATATAGATCAGAGATGGGTACAGGTCATTTTGGTGTCCCTCAGGGTTCAATTCTGGGTATGTGCATTTTTTTTCGTTTGGTCAGCTTTTAAGATCACTCTTTCTTAATTACCATTTTTTTATGCAGATGACACTAAGATTTACATTAATTAGAAATTTGGTGACAATGAGGCAGTCACTTTTTTACACTGTGATGCCTCTTCCTTCAACAGATCAATGTATTTGTGTCCTCCACACACCCCTAACCTTACCCCTCACACAACACTACTGACAAATTTTGAATTTCAGAAAACACAGTTTAGTATGTTTTTTAAAGCTATTTGGTTTACAGGGACACAGGAAGTGTCCTCATATAGACAATGTTTATGTTGTAGTACTCATATCATATTGTGTCCACACATACACACACACACACACACACACACACACACACACACACGTTGGTATTGGTGGTTTATTGGGACTCTCCATAGGTGTAATGGTTTTTATACTGTACAAACTATATTTGCTATCGCCTACACCAGCCCTACACCTAAACCTACCGCTTACAGGAAACTTTGTGCATTTTTAGATTTTCAAAAAACCCCAAAAAACAACAACAAAAAAACAATTTAGTATGTTTTTTTTAAGCCTTCTGAATTACAGGGACATGGCCAGTGTCCTCATAAACCACATTCACATTGCAATACCTCTGTCATACCCACGTCATTATACAAATTTGTGTCCCTGTAAACCAGGCATCCTCAAATCTGGCCCACTCCTGCAGAGTTTAGGTCTAACCCTAATCAAACAAACCTAAGCATGCTAATCAGAGTCTCTGGTAGGTGACACAGGTGAGTTTGATCATGGTTGGAGCTAAACTCTGCAGCAGATTGGCCCTCCAGGGAAAGATTTGAGGAACCCTGCTGTAAACCAACCAAACCAGTCCACAAACACACACACACACACACACATACACACACACGTTTCGCTATCCTTGTGGGGACTCTCATAGGCGTTATGGTTTTTCTGCTGTACAGACTGTATTTTCTATCACCCTACACCAACCCTACACCTAAACCTACCCTTTACAGGACACTTACTGCATTTTTACATTTTCAAAAAAGTTAATTGTGTATGATTTATGAGCTTGTTTACCCGTGGGGACCTCAGTTTAGGTCCCCACCATGACACAAGTCCCCATGAGTCTGTGTGTATTCAGGTTTAAGTCCCCACCGGGATATAAAAACAAGTACACACACACACACAAAAGCTCTAAGCACCCATCCTAATTCTGAAAAGGCCATATTCATGGAGTAGAGAAAAATTGTGCCAGATTAAGCTACACTAACTAGATCACATATTACAAATTTAAAAGCAAATTCAACTCAAGTAGCACATTCAATGGGTGCCCAGAATTAGTGGCTGTTTGCAGTCCTTTGTGCTTGTCCTAAGCAGTGTTGACAAATATCCTCCAAGTCCAGTAATTAACAAAAAAAAAAAAAAAAAAATTCCCAGCATGCTCTACATATTTGCGTTTTTACTCACAGTGGTTATGATAATGATCTTTGGCCACTTCACATGCAACTCTCACAAATTTGACAGCAGTCATTTATGCTCTAGGAGGCAACATGCGTTATATAGAATCAGTGGTACATAAACCTTTGAAAAAGATAATTATGTACAGTAACAGTCATTATTTTGTATTGTGTAATATACAGTGCCTTGCAAAAGTATTCATACCCCTTCATTTTTTTCCATGTATTCTTATGTTGCAGCTTTATGCTAAACTGCTTTAAATTACTTTTCAATACTCATCAATCTACACTTCATACACTGTAATGACAATTAGTATTTGGATACGTGAAATTGAGGTTCATCACACTAGAAAATCTTGTTTCTCACAGTCAGAGTGAAACTGGAATGCTACTGAGCTAAATTGTGTCACAGAAAAGGGTATGAATACTCGAGCAATTATTTAATTTTTTTGCTTTGTCTTTATGGTGTATGAAGTGTAGACTGATGTGGGGAAAAACTACATTTAAAGCAGTTCAACATAAGGCTGCAACACAACAATGTAAAAAAAATGAAGGGGTACAAATACTTTTGCAAGGCACTGTATTTTATGTTGTGCTTCTTTAAGGCAGCACTAGAAAAAAACTTCAATTGTACAGTTAACACAGCAAAGGAAGACACACAATGATAGGAAAGGGTATTTAACTTAATTTTATTAAAATAGTTGATTAACAGTATGTACTCAGTCAATAACACCTTCAAAGTACTTGACATCACAAAATAGAGTTCAAATTGTGTAAGACTATGTGGCATCTTAATAATGAACAGCGTTCAATGACAGCTCAATACTGACTAAATCATGAAGCTCTTTTTGTGCATATTCAAACACTATTACCCTTTGAAAATTGACGGCAACATCTCTTCAGACACATAAAACTGAGGGCTTGTTTACTTATAATCTTGTCAAAGTGCATCGGTCACTGGCTTGCAAACACAGGAAACAGCCTTCATTTCTGAGATCAACATCAGCTACGAATGGAGCTCTGCAGCGGAAATTTCAAGAGATCCCTTCTTATTCTGGTTTGCAACTGGTTTCAGTCATTCGGTTTATCAGACACAAATTCTATAAAAGGCCTTGTAGCAGCAGAAAGCAATAGTATTTGGCTTCTAAAAGACGGGCAGCTTCATGGAGGTGAGCGTGAAGGAGTTGATGTCTTCACTCTGTGAGGCTCTGTGCAGCGAGGGTTCAGAGGCGCTGCGGTTGATTTTGGGCAGCGAATGCTGCAGCAGCTCAATGGAGGACAGGATCTGTGGACACAGACGAGAGAAAGAGCGCAAAGACGCCCAGAGAGAAGTGTGTGTTATTACTCCATCTGCCAGGGCTCTCTTATTTACATTTTTCTGTAGCCAATCAGAATTCAACAGTGCTGTGATAAACCATTTTAATGCGTTAAGTGGAGGTAAAGAAACACCCAATGTGAACAGAGCGCATTAAAATCGTGTATTCAAATTTGACTAGACGGACAAAAGGAAGTTAATTTATAGTTAGTTACTTTAAGTGTCCCTAGATGTAGAATTCTAAATAAAGTAATGCTATAGTAATATTACATAATTTGAATAAATTTAAACGAATGAGAAAAAGAAAGATATTGGGTGTGTGTGTATATAAAATACCTATCTATACTAATAAGCTTAGTCCAAATCCTATTTGTATGCATATCTGATTGGAATCCAATCATATTTAGCAAGTGTGAATGGTTAAAAAAATTTTTTTTTACAAATACATTTAAATAAATTACATGCTGGAAAACATAAGCAGCAACTCCATAACATCACTGATTTTGCGTCATGTATGTTCAGTCAGATAATCTGTTAAAGGAAAGCAAACACACCTGCGGGAAAAGCGGCCTCTCGTCCTTGGACTTCTTGATAATGTCAGCCACCAGTCTCTTCATGGCTTTAGGACAACGCTTATAGAGCTTACTGAGGTCTGGAGACAGATATCCCCGACCAACCATGTAAATGATCTGAATAAAACAGTAAATATAAAGCTTAAGAACCACTGTAAATACATGCAATTAAATATTTAGTATTAACTACACAACAGTGCAAGTCTTTTATAGTGGGACTTGTTTAAATAATAACTGTCTTCAATAGACTAAACTTTCTCATAATCTTAACATAATACCGATGAATCACAAAATCTGCCAAAAACACACCCAGGTCACATTTTGATCGAAAACCAAACAAAATAATTATAATAATGATAAGAAGAAGATGATTAGATTTTGCATAATTCTATTCATTGATTAAATTCTATTTTGTTTATTTATTTATTTTCATTGTGACATTATTTTCATGACAATAAAGCAAAAAACTCCTACTGTCAAGACAACAGGAGCTGGACATTTTTGTGAGATTCACCCAACTACTGAGGTGAAATGACACAGAATGAACACACACACACACACACACACACACACACACACACACACACACACAAACACACACACACACACACACACACACACACACACACACACACACACACACACACACACACACACACACAGGCTTTTGCTTCACTATCTTAGTGAGGACATTTCATAGACTTTCATTGATTTTCTATCAAGTTAATGATATTTTCTATCATTAACCCTAAACACACCCCTCACAGAAACATGTGTAGAAGACTAGATTTAAAAAACAAACATCTTTTGGCTGATTTATAAGCCTTTTAACTTAGGGAGGACCAGTCAAATGTCCTCACTAGTGGGTTGGCAAAGTATTTCACAATATATGCCAGGAGTATAGTCATAAACAAGTAGACTGGAGTGAGTCCAGTGCGTGGTCTGGAGTCTCTAGGGCCCTGATTAGTTTACGTGTCTAAATTTAGTCCCGAGGCACCACAAAACACGCCTGGGGTCAGACTGGGAGAGATACGGCATGCATGTTCACAAATGCATGCACAGTCATGCTGGATAAACCATTAGTCTCTTGTTTAGCCAGTTGCTTTGACACAATCTGTACTATTAAAAGCGCTATATAAATAAAGGTGACTTGACTTGCTTACTGAAAGACCTGTGAAGCATTCGCTATGTGTTGCCCTTTACAACTGCAGATAAATATAATATATTTCAAGTGAACTATTAAAATCCTAGTATAGCATTAATAACTTGGGTAAACCATGTGCCTTGACTAAGAGCAGCTTGTTTTGCAGCCCTTCAGGTTTTGTGTTACCTGATCTCGGTTCGCTATCTGTGAGTAGGGCAGCTCCCCTGTCATTAATTCAAACAGCACAATGCCATAAGAATACACATCTGATTGGAAACTGTACGGGTTGCTGTCCTGCATCCGGATCACCTCAGGAGCCTGACGGGCAAAGAGCATAAATATGGGTAAAGCTCAATGACAGATGCTTGTTCAGAATGAAGCGGGGTTTTGAGCAATGCACTGACCATCCATAAAATAGATCCCGAGGTTTGCTCCACCTGTTGAGAACCGCTCCACCTGGCCTTCACAGTGGCCAGTCCAAAATCTCCTATCTTCACTGTCAGGCCTTCATGTAAGAAGATGTCTGTGCTTGAGTTAAAGTCCAGCAAGGACCTGTCAACTGTGCTGCTCCTTCTAGCCAAAAACAGCTCACTTAGACAGCAAGACGAAAGCAGCTTATATTTTCATGCATAAAGACCCTTTTATACTGGCTGCAAGAAATATCAGGCATGATACAACAAAAACAGGATGTTATTTCCCAAATTAAATAAATGGCTTTTAGATTCATTTTGTATTAAAGGTGCAGTATGTAATATTGACAGCTAGTGGTGGAAATAAGTACTGCAGTCCAAATTCAAAATCTTGTTTCTCCCACGTCCTCCTCCTCAGACTGGATACTCACAGGGGTTGCCAGATTGAAGACACAAAACATGAATGAACGCAACTGACAATGGAAAGAGAGGAGCCTTACACCTTAAATTGATTAGCTGATTTATCCGCATTTTAATAAGCCTCTGTTCATAGAGCTTTTCGGGCTTTTTAGGTTGGGTAGAATCAGGGGCATTCATGCACTCATGATTTTTGAGGGGGAACTTGGGGGGGGGTGTCATGCTTGTCATGCAACACACAGCAGCCACAATAGCACTGTATAGGCTTATGTTTTATTTATATATATTTTTTTTTTTAATTCAAAATATTTCCAAACGTATTAACTATATCAGGAAATATCTCGATTCTCAATTATGTGTAAGTACATGCATTTTGCACCTTTAGATTGTTATCTGATCAATAAATGGTGATGGGCAAAGTAGACTAACAGTGTAATCTATTAACTACACATAAAAACCCAACTTTTTACTTAAGTACCAGATATGGGTGTCACTCCATAAAATATTTTTAATACGACTGACTTTGTATTTAATGTGAATTTAATAACAATATTGTAATAACAATATTACTAATTATAACAAAATTAAAAAATTAACTAATTAAATTATCTAATTAGAACAAAACACCATGTTTCAGCAATGACTCATCTGAACACCTCTGATTGGCTATTGCATTCATAAGCGCAACAGAATCGTGTGTGATTGTTATAATGCAGTGCTGTTTCATGCAATGTGCGCAGATTTGATTTAGGAGCTGATGCTGTGCCGCACTGAACGATCTAATCACGCCGGTGTGATTGTATCAAATATAAAAAAATATTATTCGGCTATTTTTTGTCTTTTGGAAGCTGAATTCAAAATCTACTTGGCTCAGAAATCTGTGGGGGCTCACTTTGAATGGGCATGATACCTCTGGGTAGAATCAGCGATCTCTGACCCAGTTCATTTGATGGCTTTCATGGCTGCAATATGCTCTGTTTTTCATCAACTTGCAACCCGGGGTGTCGAATTACTATTGGGTAAATTGGCAGAGGGCGGAGTCACACAGAGCTAAACAAAAACAAGACGTTCAGACACAGAACGCATTTCAAAGCATTTCAAAGTAGAATAACAGACTCTAGCATTGCTTTCCAGAGAACCTGGCATGTTTCCTAAATATCTGCAAACATATGGAATTTATATGCTTTAGTAAAGTCAACAAATTACATACAGCACCTTTTGTCTTTTTTTTTTCTCTATACACTATTAGAATAATTTTAGATGTGTAAAGCTGAAGAAAGGGCTTTGTCGAAGTCAGTAATGTTCATCCGCAAGTGACTCAATCATTCTTTTTATACATGGACGTGCTTTGTGAAAGTGAAAGCCGTGACGTATTGTCAAGTATGGTGACCCATACTCGAAATTGATGCTCTGCGTTTAACCCATCCAAGTGCACGCACACAACAGTGAATAGTGAACAAATGCACACACCGTGAACACACACCCGGAGCAGTGGGCAGCCATTGCTCCAGCGCCCGGGGAGCAATTAGGGGTTCGGTGCCTTGCTCAAGGGCACACACCGTGAACACACACCCGGAGCAGTGGGCAGCCATTGCTCCAGCGCCCGGGGAGCAATTAGGGGTTCGGTGCCTTGCTCAAGGGCACCTCAGTCGTGGTATTGAGGGTGGAGAGAGCACTGTACGTTCACTCCCCCCACCAACAATTCCTGCCGGCCCGAGACTCGAACTCGCAACCTTTCGATTACGAGTCCGACTCTCTAACCATTAGGCCACGACTTCCCCGACTTGTCCATGTATAGAAATTAGAAATAAGGGCCCTCCTTAAACTGTTGCACAGAACTCTCTAGAATAACATTATATGCATTAAGATTTATCTTCACTGGGATTACTGGGAGCTTTTACCATTACTGTGTACAATAGGCATCAGATGTTTCACGAATGGCTAGTGGACAGAGACTAAATGCTAACAGCTAAACCTATCCCATCTGCTTTTAAACCTCTAAACAACAGAATGAAATTAGATGTCTCATAAAAGGATACTGTTTGATTTCATGTCACGGTGGATGATGTTTTTTGCGTGCAGATAGCTGTGAGAAAAAAAACATGATAAATTATTGTTAATAAAGTTATACACACTGAATGAAGACACCTCCATCACTCTCAGGATGTGAAACTCACTCCATGCCCTGAGCGGTCTGTCTGGCGATATCTATCAGCTGAAACATCTGGAAGTTGGTCTCTTGCACATGGAGGTGCTTGTAGAGACTGCTGCCTTCACACCACTGCGTCACAATCGCAAGATTCTCTTTTGTCATGTAGCCCATGAACAACAGGATGTTGACATGTCTGGTTTTCCTATTGGCAGCAAAAAGACAACAGGACACAAAAATTCAGATGCATCAAGCGCAAACATACTACTCATGCAGGGCAACAGGGGTGGGCGATATGACCGAAATCTTAAATCATAGTAATGATGTGGCCTTTTTTCACGCGATATCATGAAATTTGTCACGCATGAACACAGTGCTCCCACACTTCCACAGTAGCTAGACCAGATCAGACTGCTCTTGGTCACTTCATCTTGGCAAATAGTTTGTCTTGAATCAATCTTTAAATATGCCTAGGCTTACAGATTATTAAATTGTTTACTGATAGCATCTGTTAATTTATGTTTATTGCATGAAAACAAAAAATATCCACAATAAAATACAAAAGATAGTAATAAACAAAAACATTTTGTAAACATTGGGAAATTAATTTACACACGACTGCATGCATGTAATTTATGCATATTTATTATATAGGCTATAAGTGCAGAATTGTCAACTCACATGTCCTCAAGCCAAAAACAAGACAACACTGCAAGTACATGTGCTGTTTATGTGCTTAAAAGATGCTTTTCTCCAGTGCATAGCTACATGTTAGTGTTATTTTAAACACTCTGTTAATGTCACAAATTTAACGTCACATGTCATATTTCCATTTCTCAAAACAGTGACAACAGCAACCACGTCATTGTTCAATTTTAAAGACGTGTGCAGCTCTCTTGTAAATTATCTGATTCCCCCTGGGTAATCATTAGCTAGCTAACCAGCATAATGTCTTTTAAATACATTATTTAAAAAAAAAAAGACAAATAAACTCTCAATTGTGATTTAAAAGTCCGAATTATGGGATATAAACTCAATGGCCAAAGTCTAATTCTGAGGAAAAATGACTGACTTCTGAAAGAAAGATTGACGGGCAAATCTGAGTGTATTTCTCTCTAACTTTATAACTTGCAGTTGTGATTTAATATCTCACAATTCTGAGAAAAAAGTCAGAATTGCAAGATTTGTCAGAATTGTGAGATAAAGTCACAATTAAGTTTTATATTTTTCATTCAGTGGCAGAAATGGGCTTCCATACATATGCACTTAGAAGCATACAGTATATAAAATAACGCAATCACTGAACAGCATATAAATGAAAACTGCCTAATGTTACTGAATGAAATATTGGCCAAGGAAGTGGTTTAGGACTGTGATGCTTTGGAGGTGTTGATGGACTCGATCTATTCCATCTATGCTTTGATCATCCTTCTGAATCCTATCCAGACAGTCTTTGACAAAAACAAAAAGCGTTTTGTTTAAAATCTATTTTTTTGTTTGTTTGTTTAAAAGCAGAGGCTCTGTTCATTCTTTTGACATACTGCATGTTCAGATATTCATACATCAAAATATTCTGGGGGCCATTAAATTTTTCTGAAAATGGTCAAAAATGTTAGCGGTGTCTGGCAACTTAAAAAAAAAACAAAAAAAAATCATAGGTGGCGAAAGATTTAAGGGCCTATACTGCAACTGTTAATACTGTGATTGTAAAAATGGTTCTCTTTAACAAATACAATTTCTTTCATTAGACTCATCTAGTTCAGGCAGCGTATTTCAGGCAGACCACGGCGTGCCTGAAGCATCAGCTGACGCTCAGCTGATCGTAACTCCTCTCACTACAATTAAATAAGATATATAAGTTAATCCGTACTCACACTCGCCATAGTCTGTCGCACACAAATGCCGTTACCCTCCTCCATCCCCAGCTCCGCCTTATGCAGATACGATCATCACTTAACTGCTCGCCCACGGAGATATATCATCTGTCCAGCTCACCATGCTCAATTTGTCCAAATTTATTCACAGTACTGTATTACTCTGCATGGAATATATACTGTAACTGTTGCATATAAAAATATCTGGCAGTTTCTTAGGCTTCAGGGGGGTTCAAACCTCAGTAAGGTTTGCCTATGGATAGCTCAGAATCTGAACCTCTCAAGCCTGCCGCCAAAAATAATGTTCAGGACCTCTACACTAATCTTAATCAGAGTGGTCCTGACTGAATAATGGTTTAGGTTGTATTGGAATATATGAAGCTAAAAAAAGCCTGGCTTTTTCCTAATATTAGATTCAGAGAACCACACTCAATTCGTGTTCATGCATGGTAGCCTAATGTTTGCTCCTAGCAGATCTGTCTAATCTTTTGACTCCTTTATTTGTTGATTTCTGGTCTTTGTTTTCACCATATATCAGTGATCAAATGCACATGGAACACATGTAAAATATTATTTAGCACTAAATCATGAACATGCACTTGCTGGAGACCTTTCCCTTCCACGCACATTCTCAATGGTCACATCTGTACAAGCAATTTTATACATTATATATGACCGCATCATTTTTAGTAAACATTTTACCCTAACAATTGTCATATGTTGCCTAACCACATAGCATTATCTATTTTTCTATTTAAATGAAATGTTGTTTATTAATTTTTTGGAAGTCGATGGACAATTGCTCTCAAGTGTTACAGTAAGTAATATTGTACTGGCATTAAATTCAATTCACTCAACTAGAAAGTCATCAAACCATTAAATGAGTACATGGGGACAGTATATTAATTGCTGGGTTAACAATTACTGTAATATGACAGGCTGCAATATTGCTTGGAAAATGTAAAAAGGCTTTTGTTATATTCTGCCTACACTAGATGCACGCGGCATGCCTCTGCAGGTCAAAAAGAAATTGTTGCCCATCAACAAACAAATCCGGCAACAAACTGCTCTAAAACATCACCCCTTTTAAACTGGGGACAGTGACCTGTTGACAATCAGTCTCAACATCTCACCTAAGAACCGCCACCTCATTGCGGAAGGCTTCAAACTGCTCCGGTGTTGGGTTGGTGACTTTTAATATCTTCACAGCCACATCACCTACAGTGTGTTATAGCACAAGTTAACCGGTCATAACTTGTCATCATACTGACAGCTAGGTTTAACTGAAGCTGGCAGGGTTAACCACTGCTTACCATGCCATTTCCCTTTGTATACGGTTCCAAAGGAGCCCGAGCCAATCCTGCTCAGCAGCATGACCTCGTTAGCTTCAATCTCCCAGTAATAGCTCGAGTCTCTCTTATCCCTTGGCCGCTAAAAAACAGTAACTAATGTTAAGCACCTAATGAAGTGGGTGAACAAATCAAGAAACCTTTCAAGACCATTATTATTATTATTATTATTAACATTCTTTCACAACAATTGCACACATTTTCCGGTAACACTTTACAATAAAGTCCCATTAGTTACCATCAGTTAATGCATTACATTACATTAACAAGGAGCAATAAATTTGTTACAGCATTTAATCATCTTTGCTAATATAATGTTAGTTAATAAAAGTACAACTGTTCATTTTTAGTTCAAGTTATCTCAGGTCCATAATATTAATACATCCATAATCCATTATATTAATAAATACGACTTGTGATTTTATGAACGCATTAGTAAATGTTGAAATTGACATTAGCTGTGTCTCATTTAGAAGGCTGCGCCCTCCGGAGGGCGCATTTTAAGGCTGCATACTTCATCGGGGAAGTCTCATTTAAGAAAAGTACCCGTTAAATTGCAAAGTAAAAAATTAATTATAGTATTTTAAACCTCACAAGGAATAACAGTCAATTTTATTATGGTTACTTTTCTTAAATAAGACATCCCAAATGACGTATGCAGACTTCAAATGCGACCTCCTGAGGACGCAGCCTCCGAAATGAGACACAGCTATTGACTAAGATTAATAAACGCTTTATAAGTATTTTTCATTGTTAGGTCATGTGTAGTTAGTACAAACAAATGTTAACTAAAGTTAGTTCAATGGAACCTTATTGTAAAGCGTTACCCATTTTCCAACTAAATTCTTATTGCTGTAATGAATATTTAAAACTGTAATTTTAAAGTATACATCATTGTATTTGTTATACTGCCATTAATGTGGATTATAATAAAGCTTTCTGATTTTCACTACTGTATAAGCAGTTCTTTTTTGGCAACGATGAGAATTCTGGGGGGAAATGTACTTAACAGTCATGATGTAAATGCAATGCAAAATGGGACTAAATGATTTTTATATTCATAGACCACAATATTTACCACAAGGAACTTAAAAGATAACCATAGTATTACTATGTTCAAAAAACAATGTTATTAATATTGGACATGGGTCTAAAATTATCATAGCATTACAATGGTATGTTTTTGTATTTACACTCAGCGAATACAAATTAAAGAATCTCTTCAAGATCTGCTATAACGCCACATTAAAAACTGAAGGGAAGTTATACTATATTTGGAGGTTAAGGTGAAGATGATGGCATTATCTAAATGATCATGTTCATGCAAAGGCTCTTGGTGCTCCTGCTCCACTGTTTTCAAGTTGTGGCCTTCTTCTCTTTATCTCTGTGATAAGGACATATATGAATGGTGCAGTTATGCTGATTGGATTAGGATTGGTGAAAATTATAAGGTTCCTATAACTGCTTCCTTCCTCTGCATGCCTTGTTTAAAGGGGTCATATGACGTTGCTAAAAAAAATTTGGTATAATGCACTGTGTTTATGTGGTTTAAGGTTCAAAAAACACATTATTTTCCACATACTGTGCATTATTGTTGCTCCTCTATGCTCCGCCTTTCTGAAACGCGTCGATTTTTACAAAGCTCATCGTTCTGAGAAGCGAGGCGTGCTCTGATTGGCCAGCTATCCAGTGCGTTGTGATTGGCCGAATACCTCAAGCGTGAGACGGAAATGTTACGCCCCTCACCGTATTGTGATGGCGTTTCACGGCGCGACCACACAAAAACAGTAAAACCCATTACAAACGAGGCATTTGTTGCATCCAGTGGGGACATAATTACTGATTATAATGACTTACACTTTTTACGCATTGCGTTGCATCGCGCCGCGTAAACATTACCATGTCTGCATTTGTGATCGTAGAAACGACAAACAACAAGCACTACTCTACACTGCTCAAAACTCGTGTTTGAATCGTCAGTGGAAAATTCTTTAAATATGAAAACGTACAGGCTGTGAGTCAGAAGCGCCAGACTGTCCTTGCAGTTGTAATTGCCCCACTTTATAGAAACAGCCTTTGTGCGAGCCAGCATTGTAGGCTACTCTTCCAGGTTCAGGAAATAGTCCTCTGTAAAATGCGCTGCACACACTCCAATATTTGGGTTGAACTGTTCTGGAACAGTGTTGTAAATACAACTTAAGCACTGATTTCTAGTTGTGTCCTCTTTTGGAAGCCCAAACAAAGTAGTTTCGCTTTCACAACGAAACAAAGTGTCTCCAGGACATGGCGCCGGCGGCAGCAACAACACTACAGCCAGAATAATAGTTACGCCTTCTGTCTTTGCGTAAACATTTGGGCGGTGTTATACAAATCTCCCCACACAGTGAAGTAGACATGTGGGGGCGTGTTTGAATGAGCCGTTTTAGGAAGGCGTGAACGAGTCTTAACTTTTATAAAGAATATCTCTTTTGGTTTGAGAATTTAGTCTTTGCAACTTCAGGGATCTTATCTATGCACAAACAGCTTGTAACACTCCAAAGAGAAAGGAAAGCTTGAAATCGCATCATATGACCCCTTTAAGGTTGTGTCCTGAATGCTTTGTCTTCTATTCTAAAAACTGCTCCCTAAAATGTTTAGACCCTAACTACAATGTTTCACTGCCTTTAGTTATACTTGATGACTGCAGCACAACAACAGCACATTCTCAATAACGAGTGCTGCTGAAGACGGACCCGATTCTCCGGGACTTAGCATCTGAGTCTCCTACAATACTGCTTAACAAATGACCAAACAGAATTAGGACAGAGCTTCACAAAGCTTACAATTTTAACTTTCTCCTGAGGGTTAAGGGACGGTGCCCGCTCTCTTTGGGCCGGGGTGGGTATGTATGGTTGATTCCAGCCTGTAGGGCTCTGATTTGGAGAACTGCTAGCTGTAGAGAGATTGTTAAAAAAAAAAAAAAAAAAAACATTAACCTGATCCATATTTATGCCCAAATTAAACTACAGCAAAAACATTTTTTATTGCATCCACATGAATATGTTTTGACGATTTATTCTTACCTGAGCTGCGAATACGTATGGCGTCCTACATGAAAAGCAAACAGAAAAAAAATTAAGAAATGAGAGAATTGCTCATCAATGTTTTCACTCTTGCAAATCCTAAGGCACACTGCAAGACAAGCACATTTTGCACATTTTATACTAGTGCTGTCAAACGATTAATCGCATACAAAATAAAAGTTTTTGTTTGCATAATATATGTGTGTGTTCTGTGTATATTTATTATGTATATATACACACACATACAGTATATATTTTGAAAATATTTACGTCTATATTTATATTAATATAATTTATAAATAAATATATTTAATATATAAACATAACATTTTTCTAAAATATATACATGCATGTGTTTGTATTTATATATACATAATAAATGTACACAGCACACACACATATCATGTAAACAAAAACTTTTATTTTGGATGCGATTAATCGTAATTAATCATTTGACAGCACTATTTTATACAATTTTCTGTAGTCTTGCTGATGTTATGATGTGCACTGTACACAACTAATCACAAACTAGATCATTCTCTACTGTTTTTACGATCCTGTAATTCCTATCTTAATGTTCCAGAGAGTTGATTCTTGACAACAAGCAACATGAAGAAAGGGCTTGTGGTCATACACACACAGAACAGAAGCATGAGAAGAAAGTTTAAGAGTTTGCTTAGACACAAACCACTTTGATGGTTTGACTGATCGGTTTCTTTTTAGATCCCACTTCCCATTGTCTCACACTCTTTCCTCTCACAGTGTCACAAGATGCTGCTCATAGCTGCTGTCTTGCTGATCAAGACTGAAACACTTAAAAAATGAGTCCGCTAAATTTCAAATAAGTTTAAAATTTAGAGCAACGTAACTTATTGAAGTGCTGTGAGGGGCACATACAGCGGCTTTTGTATGGTCTATAGTGCACTGTAAAAAATTACTGTGATTTTAACAGTAAAAGACTGCAAAAATGATACAGTAAAAACCTTTAAATTGGTTAATGGTAATGGTTAATTGACATTACATGTAATTATACGACAGTATACATTATTTATGTCTACTGGACCTACAAAGACTGCACAAAATAGGGCAATGTAAAAGTTCCAAACCTATATTTTAAATAAGTTTAAAAAAATTAAGTTTATTTAAACTTGTTTGCTGCTTTTGAATTAAAGGTTTCTCTTTTTGCCCAAATTTAATTATTTTTTATTTTTAATACATGCAAATAATAAATGCATCTACAAAATGTAAATATGATGTTCATGTTTTATATTAGTTATTTCTATTAGCACATTTTAGTGGTAGGTTTTTAAAATAATATATATATATATATATATATATATATATATATTTTAAAGGTTTTTAAAATAAAAACTAAAAAAAATGTACAACCATCCCAATCTCTGCAACTAGTCTAGTGAATTAGTTCAAATAAAGGCTCATCGTTTACCCTCATGTCATTCTCAATCTGTATGCATTTTAAGGAACAACATCAGAACCCACTGACTTTTATCACACGGAAACACTGAGACATTTTTCAAACTTCCTTCTTCTGTGGAACACAAAATTAGATGCATACAAGGGTGACTAAATAATGTTAGGGTGAACTATCCCTTGTAAATATGAAAGAGTAACAAGCTTTGAATTGAAGAGTAGGCTTTATTGCAACATGGAAAATACTTTAAGCATATTAAACTATTATGCACAGCAGCTTATAGACTGACTCTATTCACACCAAACGCAGGCTGCATCCAAACGTGCAAACTGCTGTCCTCTCAGGCAGTGAAGAAAAGCATCTATAGGAAAAAGCCACTACCTTACGCCTGGGCAGCGAGGCAACAAGACAGCTGCACTCTGTTTTAAACACAGCCTCACTGAAGAGAAGAACAATACCTACTCTTCTCTTCAGACCACACTGCTGAGGGCACCAGGAGCTCGGAGACGTGTCAAGCTACTCCCCAGCGCGGTACAACAACATGACAGTGAAGAGATAAAGGAATAAAGGGGAATGAAAGGGAGAGGACAACAGCAAATACGACAATTTATTTTATGAAGCTTGTGGAGATCAGATAGACTGCAAGTCAAAAGTTTTTGAAAAGTAAGATTTTAAAGAATTCGCTTCTGCTCACCAAGCCTGCATTTATTTGATCCAAAATACAGCAAAAACAGTAATATTGTGAAATATTTTTACTATTTATAATAACTGCTTTCTATTTGAATATATTTCAAAATGTAATTTATTCCTGTGATCAAATCTGAATTTTCAGCATCATTACTCCAGTCTTCAGTGTCACATGATCCTTTAGAAATCATAATAATATACTGATTTGCTGCTCAAAAAACATTATTATTATTATTATTATTATTATCAAGTACATTTGAGTACATTTTTTCCCAGGATTCTTTGATGAACAGTAAGATCCAAAGTTCAGCATTAATATACCATTCAAAAGCTTGGAGTTGGTAATTGTTTTTTTTTTTTTAAATAAATTATAGAAATTATAGACATTTCTTTATAGAAATACTTTTATTTTGGAAGGATGCTTTAAATTGATCAAAAGTGATGATAAAGACATTTATAATTATTACAAAAGATTTCTATTTCAGATAAATGCTGTTCTTCTGAACTTTCTATTCATCAAAGAAACCTAAACAAATTCTACTTTTCAACATAATAATAATAATAATAATAATAATAATAAATATTTTTTGAGCAGCAAGTCAGAATTAGAGTGATTTCTGAAGGATTATGTGGCACTGAAGACTGGAGTAATGATGCTGAAAATTCAGCTTTGAAATCACGGGAATAAATGACATTTTAAAATATATTCAAACAGAAAACAGTTATTTTAAATAGTGAAAATATTCCAAAATTGTACTGCTTTTGCTGTATTTTGGATCAAATAAATGCAGGCCTGGAGAGCAGAAGAGACTTCTTTAAAAAAAACATAAAACATCTGACTGTTCAAAAACTTTTGAGTGGTAGTGTAAGTGGAGATCAAGAAAGGTGGAAGTGGAGGATAGAGAAAAGTCAAGAGCAAACGATCTTCATGACTGAAATAAGCGAGAGGAGCAGGGGCTGATTTTCAGGGAGAGTTTACCTCGATCTGGCTGCAGTCGACAGCCACTGCGGAGCAGACGTTGGGAGTGGAGGTGGAGCGCAGTCTCTGCGTCAGAGCCGCTCCAGACGGGGGGTAAGCGCTGGTGAAATTGAAGACGTGAGGGTTTGAATGTCTGTGCACAGAGCTAATGGAAATGTGACAAATGAACACACTTCTCAGACTACAGCATAAAAACTGACAATTTTATTTAAAAAGACTTGCTGTATCTAGAGACTAGACTATCATAGAGATTTGAGGGTGGTGGGGGGACTTGTATAATAATCTGAAACTGCATTTCTTGCCCATTTTGACCTGTGATGGGTGTAATATGTAAGGGGTACAGATGTTCTTTGACGCAAAGTGGTTTATTGCTGTTCATGCATTAGTGAATCCAGCCAGAGACTAAACGATCAGCTTCACACTGTCCCTGATAGTTCTCTATATTTCCAATGTGCACACTATCCACACTTTCTGCCCTAAATAGTATTGAAAATTACTAATATCACATAGAATTTAGGATGGATAGTATTCACATTGGGACACAGGCTTTGTCTTTATAATTTCTGGAGCAGAGCGAATCTATCAGTAATTTAATTTCTGCATTTTCGCCAAAACTCTCGTTATAATCAATGACACGGTTTATACTGCACTCTTAAAAACAAAGGCTCCAAAGTGTGTGTTTGCAGTGATGCCATTGAAGAACCATTTTTGGTTCCCCAAAGAGCCTTTCAGTGAACAGTTCCTAAAAGAACCAGTTTGAAGAACATTTTAAAAATCTAAAGAACCTTTTCTGCATTTGAAAGGTTCCATGGTTGTTCAAGGTTCTTCATAGAACCATTGATGCCAATAAAGAACCTTTATTTTTAAGAGTGTGCTCAATGAGTCTCGTATCTACGTCGTGTTTTCACTGTGTTAGTTATGATGAAAGTATTGGTGAGATTGCAGAAATCTTGTTGCATTGCCTGTCAGCAGACATGACGGCTCGGCTACAGTGCAGCACTGCAAGATTAGTTCATCTTGTATAAGTATTAGGGGTGGCACGGTTCGCGGAAAAAAAACGAACCGTACGGTTCTCCACACACGGTTCGGCACGCGCTAGCACCGCGGTTCATCTTCAATACGCATCTACAATATGGTTTGTTATAAATAACACGTAAAAAAAAACAGGGTTCGGCTAATGTGTGCTTCTGTTGATGGATGTGCATTCTGGCTTCCCAGTACATTACAACAACAGCGATGAATAAAAAAAAGTGGACAAACCATTTACTCTTGTTCAATGCGAGTGCCGTATGCTGGAATATGAGCATTTATTCCGTCATCATCCGGGTGTTGATAGCGCACGCGCACAGGTGAACAGCACACGTTGATATCTGTGTTTAAACTAAAGTCATGTAAGCTTTGCCAGGTTAAACATTTAAGAGCCAGAGGACGCGAGCTCGCGCGCGCAGTGAGAAGATTTGTGAATGCGCTCATCAGAAGCGCGCAAACCCGCGCCTCAGAACGCGCGCAAATATTAAGCTCTCTCTGAAGTATTGTGTTTGAATGGACAAATTCACACAAACATTATGTCAAAATGCCCGTCTTAGTAAGTATCCTATAGCAGACATAGCCGGCTGAACGTACAGTATCAGTGCACTGGATCAGTGCATTCTCTTAAAGTGACAGCACTTTCTTAATATTAATCAAACAGCAACAACAAAGAAATCACTCACTGCTCTTGATTGGATCGCTTTTGTAACTTTAATAAAGATTAATCTTTAATTTATACAGTCAAATATGCAATGCTGTTTTACATTTGATTACTTTATTCAATTTCTGTACCTAAAAACTAATGCTATAGACCTACCTAAAAAAAACCCCTGAAAATCACTGTTTATTTTATTTGTTTCTTTACTCTATTGTATTTATTTGTGCTGTTGCTTGTAGTTAGATAGATTATTCTTATTTTCTTTATTTTTATTTGACAGTATAGTTTTTCCCTAAACATACCGAACCGTACTGAAACCGTGACTCTAAAACCGTGATACAAACCGAACCGTGAAAAAGTTGAACCGTTCCACCCCTAATAAGTATATATACAGTCTAAGTTTTCAAGAGAGTTCCACATGTAGTGCTTATTTCATACGCAAAGATGTTAGCAATGGACGTTTCCATTGAAGTCACACAGCAGACACGCCCCTAGTAACAGAGCATTAAAAATCAGAGGCTAAATTCAGGGTAAAAAAAAATGACTTATTATGACCATTTTTGATGGGGAAAAACACTAAAACATACTAAAATTATAAGTGCACCTCAGGAAACATTATAAAATAATAATAAAAAAAATGCATTTCATTGAGTGTGTTCACAACTCCCACTACCAAGTCACAAAAGACCACCATATATTGCTCGGGTCCCTTCTTCAAAGTAAGTCTATTGTACATTTTTCTTTTTTAATTTTCCTATCCATCAGACAAAAACATAAATCCGGTTGCCTGTGGAAGTAATAGGACATCTCTCAACAACAGGCAAAGTATTATTAAACAAAGTATTATTGATGTATGCAACTGAGCAAACCAAAGTCTAATGTTTATTATTTTTATTCTGTTTTTTATATTCTCTCTATATACATTTTGTACATCGGGGCCACATAATGATTTTTCAAGATTAACTATCAAATCTGCAGTTTACAATGTGTTTGTAAATCCAGAAGGAAAGGTCCAAATTACTATACATTTACTCATATCTTTACGTGCGTTTCATGAACGAGGCCCATAACACATTTACAGAAAGCATCGGTTACCTGCTAGGGATCCTCGTCAGGGATTCCCTCATTCTCCGAGATGTAAGAGCAGGTAGAAATGGAGTCCCACCTTCACCAGGAGTCGGAAACAATCTGTCAAATGCATATCAGTCAGCCTCTCACATCAAGCGTGCGTTCCTGCTTGCTTCTTTTTTTTCCACCCTATGAAATACTCAAGCTGGAAACACTACCTGAATGTGAAGCGTATTTTTTTAGTCCACAGTCAGTGAACCACCAACAAACTACACTCACTGGGAGCAGGCAGCACATTATGAGTCCATCAGCCTAATTAATGGTTAATTCATCCGTTACTACGATGTAATGTCTCAATTATCAACACTGGGCCTTTTGGAGCGAATACTGATGTGACAATTTGCAGTTGATCTGATCTGATTATACGTGAGCCTGGACCACAAAACCAGTCATAAGGGTCAGTTTTTTGAAATTGAGATTTATACATCATCTGAAAGCTGGATAAATAATCTTTCCATTGATGTATGGTTTGTTAGGATCGGACAATATTTGGCTGATATACAACTATTTGAAAATCTGGAATCTGAGGGTGCAAAAAAATCAAAATATTGAGAAAATCACCTTTAAAGTTGTCCAAATGAAGTTCTTAGCAATGCATATTACTAATCAAAAATTAAGTTCTGATATATTTACGGTAGGAAATTTACAAAATATCTTCATGGAACATGATCTTTACTTGGCATGAAAGAAAAATAGATAATTTTGACCCATACAATGTATTGTTGGCTATTTCTACAAATATACCCATGCTACTTATGACTACTTTTGTGCTCCAGGGTCACATATTATGTAAATAATTAGAACTTTTTTTTTTTTTTGGATTGTGCAAACCCTATTTTTAAGTTGTTGTAAATATTCTGTGACTATATAAGAAACACTCACAGAAGTTGTCTGATGTTAGTCCAGTCGACACACATTGTGGGCACTTTCGTGCTGCAGTGCTCATGGAACTTGTAGCCACATGTTTGGCAACGGAAACCATTTAACAGGAACTTCTGGCATATGTCGCAGAAAGCCAATTTCAGAAATGTTTTTCTAACCTGAAAATGAAATAAGTAACAGATTCAGGACACTTTTTATGTTATAACTGTGAAAAGAAATGTTCAAGATAGCAGCACTTACAAAATTGTGTGTAGTTAAGGGAACATGGTCCAAAACCTCCACTAGAAGTTCCTCCCCAATGAGCGAGGAAGAGTCTGTGTTCCAGTCCATACGAGACTTCTTGCTGCAAAACAAACACAAGTTAGCTCAGGACATCAAGCAAAAACTGTGTGAGCAGCACTCTGTACTCGCCCGCAGAGTGCTTATTTCTGCCCCACTTTATACGGTATTACATGTATGCTAAGGTATGTACACTGTAAAAAAAAAAAAAAGTTGAGAAAAATTAAATGTTTAAGGCAAGCAGCTTCAGCAGATTTTTGAGTTTTCTCAACTTATTTTTGTAGGAGATTTTTGAGTTTTCTCAACTTTTTTTTTTTTTTACAGTGTATATATGCAGTGAGAGTGATGCAAATTACATCATCAGCACATACCGTACCATTTAATACGATGCATAATTGCATAATTATTGCATTATTATTATTTTATTTATTTATTTTTGTTGACTAATTTCTGCTTTGGAGAACTGCATGTTTGCCAACAAGGTTCAAAGACAACATTAGCTGTTAGCTGAATGCTTACAAGTTATATGTTACTCAAGGATGGGAACTTTCATCTTTATTCACCGTTTTCAATGAAAATATATCATTTATTTATTTTTTTTTTAAGGGTTGAAGAAGGTAATTCTATTTATTACAATAAACATGAGTGATCCAAAGAGGATGTGTTGTAAAGTAGATCTTGTTAAGTTAACTGGAATCAGTATCATGTTAATATCATATTGGACATATCTTCTAATCAGTATCAGAAAAAATCCACTATCGGTCGACCTCTAATTCTTCATTGATTGTTAAAAATCAATGTGATTCTGATGCTGCATGTAGCGAGATCCAGCAAATGTGTGTGACAGCGTTTGTTTTATCCAGTAAATACTAGGGGTGTAACAATACATGATTCGGTTTTCTGATCTCACGATGCAATACTCTAATACTTTAAACTTAAAGCCATAATAAAGATGTTAAAAGTTAAATATGACGTTTTTATTATTATTATTTTAAAGACACATGATAAAGTTAACAAAAAGTATTGTTCATAAAAATTGGTATTACATCAATGCACAAGGCAATGGAGACAGCAGCATGACACAGAGTCCTATCTACTTAAATGAGGAAATCCTGAAATCCCAAAAACTGCTTGCCACACTCACAGTTAAATAACATATTTCAAATCTGCAAGAGAATGTGACATAAACTGTCCTATAATTTTTTTTTTTCTTATTCTCAAATAGTGTTAAAATAGTTTTCCATTGATGTATGGTTTGTTAGGATAGGACAATATTTGGCTGAGATACAACTATCTGAAAATCTGGAATCTGAGGGTGCAAAAAAATCAAAATATTGAGAAAATCACCTTTAAAATTGTTCAAATGAAGTTCTTAGCAATGCATATTACTAAACAAAAATGAAGTTTTGATATATTTACAGTAGGAAATTTACAAAATATCTTCATGGAACATGATCTTTACTTAATATCCTAATGATTTTTGGCATAAAAGAAAAATGGATGATTTTGACCCATGTTGGCTATTGCCTCAAATATACCCCAGCGACTTAAGACTGCTTTTGTGCTCCAGGGTCACATATAAGTGCATCTTAGTATTTCTGAAGTCTTTGTTTTGCATGCACTGAAGAAAGGTCTGTGCTCTGTTCGTACGGATGATTTTGCATGTTTTGTGTGTGAACCGACCTTCTCTGTCCCGGATGGAGACTGAAGACAGCGCAGCACTCCGGCTGGAGCCCTCGAACCTTCAGCGCTTTGATCAGACAGCTGTGGAGTGTCATGCCTGGCCGCACATTCACCTTCAGGAGGAGCGTGTACATCATTTCAAAGAGCAAAAACACAACAGACAATCAATGCATATGGTTTAAACTGCATTTCATTTTCACTTCCTTTAGACAATAATATTTGCAAGATTCTTCTGTAAAGCAAACTTGACTGCCTGCTATAATGAGCTCTTCCAAAGAAAGAAGTGGTCGGCAGTCTGCAAAATTCATTCCAACAAACTCTCTGAATATTACTTATGTTTGTTTGAGACAGATTACAGTTGAAAGGAAATTATTACTACGTCTTAAAACTTCAAGACTGTAATAACCACAGTTTTGACTGGCAACACTATAGTTAATGGACCAATTCTCACTATTAACTAGTTGCTTATTAGCATGCATATTAGCTGTTTATTAGTACTTTTAAGCAGGGGTGCACATAAGTGGAACGTAGATGCGCATACGCGACCAAATAAAAAAAATGCGCTGTGTAAATAAGTTCAGAGCGCTCATTTGTGTACCGACACTAAGTATTATCATTTTATTTTTAACTTTACTATAAAATAATTGCATTTTTACTTAATACTCACCTTATTATTTTAAAATATGAATTATCACACATTATTATGTATTATCACACATTATTATTTTGTTTATTATTTTATTAAACTAAAAAAACTCAAGTAAAGTGCAATAATATTATTATCACTATTATTAATTTATTTTTATAGTTATATTTAATGGGTCACACTATGTGCAGTGTGAGGACCAAACCAAATCTGCAGCTGCTCTTATGAGAACCAGGCTGAAACACTTATAAAGCACATATTAATGCCTTATTCTGCATGATATAGCTGCTAATAAACTTGAATTGAATTATCATATTTTAGATCCCTTAATCCACCCCATACACTCAAAAAAAATTATTTTACGATACTGTTACGATACAGTTAATCGTATCGTAATATTTAAACAATTCATTTTAATTTAACACCATTGTATTAGATTTCTTGTTCAAACACTGTGCATTGTGGTGAACTACTTGAAACAGTTATGCTTTGGTTCAACTAAATGTTTTCAGTTTGAAAGAACGTGTCAATTAAGTAGGTCAAAATAGCATTTGGTGATCAAGTTAACTTAACACAATAATTTTCAACCACATTACTTAATCCATTTGAGTTAAGATACATAAATGATTTTAGTTGTGTTGAAGTATCATTATATAATCTAGGAACAGGATTTCCACTTCCCATCATGCTTTGCATGGGGCTGGATAAATGAGCAAATGTTCAAATAAAATGTCATTTTATGCATCTTTTCTCAAGATGATACAATATGGATATATATTAATGTTTAATGCTCTTTTATGTTTGTATTAAAAGAGTTTCTGGTATGTTAGTGTTTTGGGGGTTACCATTGTGGTGAAGTGTAGAGCATGTGCTTGGGTTGAGTACCTGCTAACAAGAATTAAAGTTGTTTTAATAATAATAATAATAATAATAATAATAATAATAAACTAGTTGGGGCATGCCATGGATGTAACAACCATCTTCTGGCTAACTCCTAACAATAAGAGCTATATTTAGCTTGTTTAGTATGTGTTATAAATAGCAGCAGCATCAAAAAATATCTTACCTTAAAATAAATCAGTTCATTTATGGACAGTTTTTTTTTATGGACTTTACTCAAATACTTTAGTTAGGATGAACTTGATTGATTCAAGTTATTTGGACATGGTTGTTTAAGTTGACCCAATTCAGTTTAGTTCATCATACATTATGTATTTGAGTAGAGATAACATGTTATGTGGAACCACTGTCCATAATTGAATTAAGTTAAGTGTCTTTTTTTTGAGTGTACCTAAACTTAACAACTACCTTACTAACTATTAATAAGCAGCCAATTAGCAGTTTATTGAGGCAAAAGTTATAGTTAATAGTGAGAACTGGTTCCAAAACTAAAAGTGACCTTTGGACCGTACTCTTCTGCGTGATATTTTTCATTTGCACTACTCAGTGTTTAGCACACCAGCACCAGTAAGCAGTGGTCTCCATGGCTTTTCTAAGATTTGTGAAATTTGACTGCAGTTCTTTCTGCTACTCTATGTGAAGATGGGTGTA
>JAFVLL020003781.1:0-11428 GCA_021397915.2 Tor tambroides
ACTGTTAAGTGCTTTGACACAATCTGTATTGTTAAAAGCGCTATATAAATAAAGGTGACTTGACAAAGCATGCACAAACAAAAGAATACAAGTGTATTGGGACAGAACAGGTACAACTGGATTTAGAAACCATAGTAATACAATGTAAAGAGATGCATTTTCAAGTTGAGTTTTGAATTCAAAAGGTAAAGAGGTCATGGAGAGATTGTGTGAGAGAATTCCAAAGATGTCAACTTGAACACCATCAGCATTATCAGACAGTTCATAGTACATTTGACATTTACAAGACATTACAAGACATTTGGCTAACAATATATTTTATCTGCTTTGAGGAATTTGCTGGTCCTTCAAATCTTAACATTGTGAAAGGAAGGGGGCAGAGAGTTTGGAACTAATGTCCAGTTGACATTAAAAAAGTTGACGTTTGTTTGTAATCAGCATAGCCCTGAAAGTTGAGGGTGTGCTGGTAAAAGATGTGACTAAGTGGATGCATATAGTAAATAAAGAGCAGTGGACCAAATACAGAACCCTGAAGGACACCTTGGGAAACAGATATGGAACAGCATTTACATGTTTTGCACTGTTGCACCATTGGTCACGAAAAACATGGCAACTCACCTGTGACATGCATTTTGTCTCCTATCACCTCGATCTTCATGTAAACACGTCCTCGTCTCTCTGTGTGATCCGTTCCACAAAGGCTTGGCACATTCATCACACACTGCTTATGGACGTTCATATCACAGGCTGTGAACACACACACATTTGCATGAAGCAGGAGATCCCTAATTTCAGATTGACTTATTGAAAATAATACCTTGAACATAATATTTTAACATAATAGTAACATATATTACAATAGTTAATCAAATGATTACTCCATATACTGTACATTGACATAGAATAATCCCAAATAACCACTGACCCTAGAACCACCCCTCGGCAAAAAATTGTTTAGTATGGTACTTACAGTCACATTTCATCCCTTGGTGTATGAGTCCATACAGAAGAGATCCACAGTGGTCACAGAATGTGGGACTGCCATAGGTGTGGATCTTAAACTTGTGCTTGCTTCTAGGGTCCTACACAGATGAAATTATTCAAAAGAAAGAGAGAGAACAGGTCAGGGGATTGAGTCTGAGAAAAACCAAAAGGCAGGAACAGGAAACTAAAGCACAACTAAATGTTCTCTATGCCTCTTTAACATGAAAAAAAAAATTCTTTAAAGGATTCATGAGATTTTAAAATTCATAATGTTCAAAATTCAATTAATCTGGGTTAAAATGGTATAGATTCCATGGTGATTAACTTCATTATGCCATGTGATGCCAAGTTCATCAAGTTGTGGTGTCATGCTGTGACACTGGCCTCTATAATTGAGTGAATTGCACCCTGTCTACACCAAACATGAGTGAAGTGGTGTATTAAAAGCAAATATACCTGCAGAGTCACCAACAGTAACTAGATAAACCATTCTATTTTTGATGTACTACACTGCTTCTGACAACATGACAAATGGATTTGGAACATCTGCTGGAAGGTTGGAATGTGACATGTTCAGTGTTGAACAGACTCAAGTTGAAGAGGGGCATCACATAAGCAAATGCATCTGGTATAGTCTGGGTGTAAGAGTCAAAATGCCAGGACTGAATTCTACTATTCAATCTTTTTGGAGACAAAAAACAAGACATTTCCCTTGAAACAGGCTCATATTTTTCTATTTAATTATAAACTCAAGGCAAACATTAGTCAAGCCAGACATCATCTGTAGTTACGTAATTAAAAACAAACACTGACATCCTGAAGGAAAACATAGAGGCTGCTTCCAAAGGACTAATATTACCTGACATTATCAAGAGCAACTTTTATGCTTTTTTTTTTTTGGAGCTTGAGAGCCTTTCTGCTAATCAGAGCTGGGTAGTAACGTATTACATGTAATCTGGATTACATTATGTAATCACATTCCAAAAATTGGTTACACTTTATTTTAAGATGTAATTTAAGATGTAATGGTGTAATTACACATTTAAGTCCTGAGTAATATTAATTAACTACATGTACTTACTATATTGTAAGGGTTAGGATTAGGGTTTGGTTTAGAGTTACTTGCATGTAATTATGCATAATTTATTGTTATTATAATAGTAAGTACATGTTACGTGTAACAATGACACCTTGAAATAAAGTGTTACCCCAAAATAAAGTGCTTGTAATTAAATTAAATTACAATTTAAAAATACATGAATCAGAAGAGAGTTATTTTGTTACTGATTACATGATTACATATAAGTCATACAATAACAATAAATTATTCCTAATTTATTGATTCTCCCTAATTTTTCTTTTACATCTTTGACATTTTATTTTCTGTTATAGCCTACCATTTATACACATTCAGAAAGTCTTCCAGTTTTGTGGGATTCACACAAAGATTAGTCACTAGTCAGGAGGCTATAATTCCACAGAAAATTGAGAGGCCACACAGCATTTGACCACTGAAATTACAAAAATATTTCAATTTTAACAAGTGTTTTCTCTGCATTTCACCACTGCATCAACTACTGACAAACACATTCTTATTTATTTGAGTTATCACTCAGTAGGTTATTTAGCCATGTATGTCTTTGGAAGGCTTTTGTCTTTCAGACACACCAAAATGCACAAATTCACATTATTTCTTATTTAAATGTAATGCAGGCATTCACAATTTTTTTGTCAGCCGAACCTCTTTCACCTAATATATACATTTCAATCATGACAACTCTCGGAAGTTTTTAGCATGGTGATGGATATGACAATGTTAATGTATTTGGTCTTGGCGGAATAGATCTGCTACGCTGCTGCTGCTGTTGTTTATTGGTATAGTTGTAGATTATTGCTGCTGCTGCTGCTGAAAGCAAGTACAGGAACTTGCTACTGCCAATGCATATGGCGATACGGTGCTGTGAGTATTTAAGACATACTGCTGCTGCACAAATAGCATATAAAATAACCCATAGCAGATCTATACAGGTGGAGCTGGGGAAGGTGGAGGGTTTCAGAGAAACTTTGAAAGCGCGCTGCAAAAATCTCAAGTGAATGCTAGCCAGTCATATAAATACAAGGAAGTAAGCTCATTGGCTGCATATGCAACATGAACCAATCAGCTTGTGCCAAATCGTTTAACTCTCTGAATATCATCAGTTACGTTAACCACCTGTCAGCCTGCGCCATCTAGAGTTTCATGACTGAACTATACATATTTGAAGTACCCCTGAGATTTTAAGGTAAAAAGTTAATAATAAAGTATTACATTGCATGTTCACAGTTCTCTGGCTTTGGTTGGTTGTCCCATGACATGCAGGTAAACAAATAACAAATCTTTTATTTTGATTGATGTTATTTTCACAACACAAATACCCCCTGCAGTTCCTTCATAAACCCCAGTTTGGGAAATCTTGACATAATGTTTGAGGTACTTCATGTTGTCAGTAACAACAAATGGAATATTTTCTTTTTCTTTGCATATTCATATCAGTTTGGTACAAGATCATCCTATTTAAATCAATGTGATAAACAAGTTAGGTGAAATCTTAAAGTAATCAAAAAGTAATTTCATGTCATATGAGACATCCCCCCCTCATGTTTGCTTTGGGTGCTTTGGGTGTACAGCAATACACAATAAAGCACCATATAAAATGCCAAATTCATTCATTCATTCATTTTAATAATTTGGAATCAGTAATGGACTACAATTTGTAAATCATTTGTAAGTAAACTTAAATGTAAATCATACAGGTTTAGAAAGTGATGAAGGTGAGTAAATGACAGAATTATTAGGAAACACTTTATTTTAAGGTGTCCTTGTTACACGTGACATGTACACTATTATAATAACAATTAATTATGCATAATTACATTAATTACAAGTAACCCTAAGCCAAACCTAATCCTAACCCTAACCATATAGTAAGTAGATGTAGTTAATTAATATTACTCAGTATTTAAATGTACTGTATACTGTAATTACACTGTAACAAGGAAACCTTAAAATAAAGTGTAACCAATTATTATTATATTATTTTTTTTACTATAAAAAATGGAGTGTGCATATGTTTTTGTAATCTTCTATTGACTAAGGATTACTTTCTTTTTTGTTCTTTTGAGATACAATACAACAGATGAAAGTAATTAAATTGGGACTATGCAACAACTATCAAATCAGCTTGAAATTCATGTCATTTAGTCAGTTTAGCCATAGACTACATAACTTTGGCAATAATAAGGATACTAGTGACTGAAAGCTGGGAATCAGGACAAAATAATGACATCATATGGCATATTATATAATGGGACATAAAATATGATGCATTTTATGTCATATTCTCTACCTTTGTAAAATGTCTTGAAAAAAGTAGTGGCAAGTTGTGGCACATTAAAGATTGTGGCTCACTTTTAGTGTTCATCAAAAACAAACGCATTTGCTTTAATATGCCAGTGCTATGACTTTTTTCAGATATTTTACAAAGGCAGAAAATTTATCCTACCGAGGATAAATAAGTGAATGTTTGGTTTGCCTTAAATCCTCAGCGATGATCAGTTTTAATACTGTTGCTTACACTGTTCCCAACACATTATGAAGATGAAAGGACAATCCTAGGTCTAATCCAACGGGGCCTCAGACATAATGTAAGATGAGTTTTATTTCAGAGGCCTGACCATAGTCAAACATTAAAGACACTCCCTCCCTTCAGAAAAGCATCCATTATTAAAAATGCATGAATAATTCACGGATGGTTAAATATAATTAGCTATAATGACTTACTACAACATTTAACACTTGCATCTATGTTGCTCCGGAAATCATTAAAATGACCCAATAAGGCCATTAAAATCCCACTAAAATCAAAATAGCCATTAAAATCTAATAGTATGAAAGCCTCATGCCTTCTGAAATTAATGTGCTTTCTCCACATCATCTAAGTTGCAGACAGGAGGACAAAATACAAAGTTCAAGTTCTGTCATCAGTAATGGCCTGGATCCAGGTTTCTCAAATGGAGGTTGAAAAGCTGAAGAAAAGCTATAATATTTAATTATATTGAATGTAAACCAAATAAATAAATAAAGAGGGCTATATGATAATCAGGATATAGTATGATTATCAAAACAATGCTGCAAATTTAACAACCATTTGGGAATGTGCACTAGGTTTACTTTATTTACACATTTGCAATATTTTAGATTTAAGAGGATTCCTTGCCAAAAAAAGTTGGGGAACCCCTGGCCTAGATGACCTCTCATATGTCTTTGGTCTCCAAGAGGTGGCCATGGATTTTTTTTAAGCGCTTAGCACTCATAGTCCTGTCACCAGTACAGCAAGTAGCCAGTTGCCTACGTTGCAGTAATGAAGGAAATAATCATTGGTGGTAGCCAACTGACAGAAGAAGGTTGGGGTCGATCTTAGCTTGTTATGTATTCCAGCCGCCTTAGCTTGTTTTTAACAGTGCTGGCAGTGACCTACATTGAGACCACTGTGTAGTTTTAGGGTGTACAGTTGTAAGACCTGACAATTTAACCGCTCCATTTTATGTCAGATAATGCTTTTGTCACATCTGAAAACAATGGTGTTAAACAACATACTGATGACGCCTGCTGTCAAGATGGAGACCTGAGGGGGTAACAAGCAAACACACGCACACACACACACACACACACACACACAGAGAGAGAGAGAGAGGACTAACGACAGCCACAATTTTTTTTTTTTTTTTTGTAAAAATAGCTTAAATACTGTGTGGTTTTTCACAAAAACTGATCAAAGCAAAATACTTTTATACAATGGCTATAATGGAAAATACTTTTTGCTTACATTCTTGGTGCTTTAAAGTGAGTCACAATGTACTGCATTAACCCAACTGGAGAAAGCAAAAAATGACAAGATCATGCATAGCATCAAAATCTTATCCACAATAAACTGGGCATTACACGACATGAAGCTAAAGTTTTAAATACTTCATACTTAAGTTGATTATACATAATCACCTGAAAGCCTGGATAAAGCCCAAAGTCGAAACCTGAATGTTCTTTATTTTGATTTCTGTTTGTAGTCTTTGTGGTCTTTTGTAGTCAGGGTTTAAAAGTTAAATTTTCTTTTTGTTCTTATTTTTACAGCTCTTCTCTTTAGTTCTTGTTTAACTCTTTGTTTTAGATTATTTAATATAATTTTTGTAGTCCTTTTTGTGTGTTGTCTTATGTAGCACCACGGTCCTAGAGGAATGCTGTTTCGTTTTGCTGTGCTGAAATGACAATAAAGCTACTCTGACTCTGTTAATGAGTCTTGGCTGTGAGATAATGAGTCCCAAATATCTGACTACCAAGAAATATTTAAAGCTTCCAGACAGACATTTAGCCTTCCTAACAGGCATATGTAAGATGTGTGTGTAAAAGTGTCAAGTCAAGTCACTATTATTTGTATAGCGCTTTTAACAATGCAAATTGTGTCAAAGCAGCTTTACATCAGCTTGTTATAAAACTGGGTGGCTTACAGTATTTAGACAGGGAAATAGTGTGTCGAAATGGTGCCATTCTCCTCTGGCCAGACAAAATCAGCAGTTTAAATCTAGGCTGCAGCAGAATCAGATTGTGCAAAGGACTCATCTGGTTCCTGTGGTCTTGTCCCAATGGCTGTCTAGGAGACAGGGTCTTCACTGGGGGTCAGTCTCTGGGGCTCATCTAGTTGTCTTGGTCTCCCCTGACGTTCAGGGCTGTAGGGTCTCTAAAAGCGTCTGCATTAGACGCAGGCAGACAGTAGGTAGCCACCCAGAATGACCATTACCACCTCGTAAATAAGACTTGTTCAAAAAGTATCCGCCAGGGGGCGCAAAGGGACACCTTTTTTGCACCTCTTTTTGGGAGTGCTGACAGTTGCGAGGTAGGTAAAAATAGTTACACTATAATTTATAAAAATAGAAATAAAAATGAACAATGCACTTAACAGTGGCATTATATTTATGCCATTTAATTAATCTTTGATATAGTAGAACTTGAATACACTTCTTCTATGATTAGCATGTTTTTATGCTTGAATTAAAATGTATTTTACATTTTCAAAATGAAAATGTTAGGGTGAAACAATTGTCCAGGTATCATAATGAAGAAAAAACTAATTTAAAGAATACACTTCTTGAAAAGGAATCCTTTCAAGAAATATGGAGAAAAGTGGATAGTGATAGTGGAGAAAAGAAAAGAAAAAAAATCAGTCATTCATCTACCAATTCTCAGAACCACTTTTCTGGGTGAGGATGCTGGAGCCTATCCCTGTAGTCTTGGACTACAGCTGGGGAAAACATCCTGGACAGATGGCCAGTGTATCACAGGGCTAAAACTGCTTTACTGCTTATTAATATTATAAAAATTCAGGAAATGCAAATAATGCAAGAGATAATATTATAAAGCAGACCTGCAGACCCTAACCCTGCTTGACAAGGTCAACAAGTCTATTAAAATATCAGATAATTTGATCTTTTCAGCGAGGTTAGTTCAGGTTGTAAAATGTCATGTGGAGAAAATTGATCAAAAACATAATGGCTGACAAATATGAAGTAGTTTGTGGCATTTAGAATGAATGAATGAATGAATGAACGAATGAATAATTTAAATCACAACCAATTATTTTCTCTGTGTTAAGACAGATGTAGAGATCTTTGTGTACAAAACTTTTTTTTTCTAGTAATTTACAAAACATGAACATGCTACAAAGGCTGCAATGGTACAAACAATGTCATTTACTAAATGCTCTGGAATAAACAGACCTAAAAACATCAAAATGAGGGCTAAAAAAACTCACTGGGGGAAAGGCAATGGAAGCATTACCGAAGTGCCAGTTTTCCATGCAAATATTTTGTATTAATCCACAGTCACTTGTTGTCCCAGAAGAGATGAGAATGAGTGACTGTCGAACTGAGAAAAGACTAGTTACCTAACTCATCTTTATTCAATGCATTAAATTACTTTTTGATTGCTGCTATTAGCATCAGTGTTCAGATCCGAATAAAGACCAGCTTTCATCCCTGTACCACTTTGATTAAACAGTGCATGGAAATTCTCTCTCTCGGTCAGCAAAAGTATGAACAATTGCACAAATTTAGATTTGAATTTTTAAATCACCCTGATGTGATCACAAGCTGCAGGCTGTACACTGTTGTGATCATACCTGTCATTTAATGATTTTCCAACAAACTCTGACACAAAGTAATCTAACTTCATCACAAACCACTGTCATGATGACCAGATTATCAGCCCTGCCAACTCCATAAAAATGATTGATATGTGTGAAGCAGCAGAAATACAACTGTCAGTTGCAATTTGCTTTTGGAGTGAACACAATAAGACAATGAGTTCCTTTTTAAGGCAAAAAAGCAAATGAATATTTTGGAAATAACAATCCACACGTGGTTTCCAAGGGGTGCCTGAAACAAAGACCTGTACGAGAAGCCCAAAATCTCTAGTAATGCCTACCAGCCAATATCAAAATGCTCTATTAGGGACTGTTAGTGGTGTGGGTAGAATAACTGAGATTTGACGCTAGCACGGAGTATAATGTGACAGTGGAATATATTTTAGATCAAAGCGGTAAAGGAAGGGGAGTGGGTGGGCTGTATTTCTTTTGAGGCTTGTGTTAATTAGCCCATTCCCTCCATCCTCTGTAGTTTATTATTAATGCATCACTCAAGGTGTGGCAGCTATAAACCTGACTTCAGTTCCTATATTGCAGTGGATAAACTGGATTTATTCCCTTATAACCGGTACAAGATTGTGTGTGTGTGTGTGTGTGTGTGTAATTATGTATGTTTGGGTGTATGCTTGTGTGTGGCAGTTAAAATGCTTATAATATCTTTGTGAACTAAAACATTTCAAGAGTTTGGGAGGCGTTTCACATCATTAGGAGGAACACAAAGCCTGCAGCATATGGCTTCATTGTGCAATCTCATGACAACCACCCAAACAATAATCTTGAAAACAATGAATCAAATATTCTGACAGTAAATGATTAGTTGATTGCACTTTCCTTATTAATATTAGATCACAAGGACAAATGCTACACAAGCTGATGACGTAATACTTTGGTGGAGTAAAAAGGTTTGTGCTCTTCTTCTTGAGAACAAAATTTGAACTGCATAATGACACCAATTTATTAACACTATTATTGAACTAAAATGAATAAATATTCTACCTTCTACAGGGCTGCTTACAGCTGAACTGAACTCATTTCATAATGTATTAACTTTGCAACACAGTTACTAAATTTAATTTGAGCTGAATAATGACTCTATTATCTTCTGTAGAGCTACTTTACATATTAAAATTGAATTTGTTTCATAATCTTCCAACATTAACACTGTAATTTTACTGTTTTATCAATGTAAAGCTGCTGTATTATATACACAAAAAATTCAACTTGATTCTTATGACAAAGTAAAAACAGTGTGTTTGATACCTTGGTCATTCAGTTCAACCATTCACTACCATGTGTGCACACAAACAAGTACATATACATTAGCAACAGACAGGGGGTGTGTGTGACAGACACTGCTTGATGCACTGTAGGTGGTACAGGCAGAGACGTTGCAAGCCAAGGAAGAATATGTATATGTGTGTGTGAGTGTGGAAAAGACATCTAAATATAGTCTCTGCTGCAGCTGTAGCCTGTGATATAAGGGAGAACGTTCTCTGGGTTCAGCCAAACAGTGACACATGGCTACGTTTAGACTGATGCCACTTCTTCACTGAACAGCCTTTACATCGTACAGTGACTATTTCATTATTCAGAGCCCCAGTGTGTGTGAGAGGATAAAGGGCCTACGCCATGTGTTGCAAGAAAACAGAGTGCATTCCAAAGCTATTCAGACTTTGCTATGCTGCATCCTTATACTCAGGGCTGTCATTACGTGGGGAAAAGCGGGGAAAGGTGGTAATGATTTCCGTGATCCACAGCCATGGGAGGCCCACAGAGATTTCAGCCTGGGGCGATAGAGACTAATGTTGTCACAGTACCAACATTTCAGTAGTCAGTAAATACCAGTAAAATTTAATGGTGCCAATTTCAGTACCATACCAAAATCTGCTGTAACGGTTTCATTTTAATATATTTTTTAAACCACTGGAAAATAAAAATATTAAACAAATGAAATGTGTTAATTATTAATGCTATTAATATTTATAAGTAATACATTAAAACATTAACATGTAGCCTTTAAATATTATTCAGTTAAGTAAACACTCCATTAAAAAGATCAAATGAAAAGTTAGCAACATAAACGAAAAACAAGTAAACATATTACAGGTAACAGAACAAAAGCAAGTCACTTGCACTTACACTGCAAGACTTAATAGACAGAACGTCTCAGGTTACGCATGTAACCATGGTTCCCTGAGAATAGGGAACGAGATGCTGCGTCCTCTAGAGGGCGCTAGGGGAACGCCTTCAGCGTGACCGGTGTCTGAAGCATGAATGAAACCACGACAATGAACTTGACATTGGCAGGCGGCAGCCTATGACGTAACAGCAAAGCGACTGCGGGTATAAAAGAGCACCTGTGGAAAACGTCATCCACTTCTTTGTCTGAAGGAGACGCAGGAATGCCCGAAGCATGGCAAAGAGACACAGCGTCTCACTCCCTATTCTCAGGGAACCGTGGTTACATGCGTAACCTGAGATGTTCCCTTTCGAAAGGGAATTCCATGCTGCATCCTCTAGAGGGTGCTAGGGGAACGATATACCAACACTGCCATGCTGAGGGATGAGTGCCCAAATAACTGGATTCCCTAAATCAAAAGACTCAAAGGAACATCATCCCTGCCCCAGCAAACTGCTGTGGCCAGAGCCAAAGCCTCCTAAAGGCCAGCCCAACGTCATAGACTACCTCACCCACCGAAGGAGGGAACTCTAAGAGTGGAGGTCTCAGCAAAACGACTCTAGAACGAGAGGAGACCTGGCTACACTCAACGCTAGAAACAGTTAGTGAGGCTCAAAGGAGAGAGCCTACACATTAATACTGCCTAAGCGGAGCTCTGGAGAGTGGAGGCTTCAGCAGAATGACTCTCTTAAACGAGAGAAAACCTAACAACACTCAACCTTAGAAGAGGAGCTCTTAAGAGTAGAGGTCTCAGCACGACGACTCTCTAGAACGAGAGGAGACCTGACTACACTCAGCGCTAGAGACAGCTAGCGAGGCTCACAACAAAGCCTACATACTAGTAGTGCTGCCTAAGCGGAGCTCTGGAGAGCGGAGGCTTCAGCAGAATGACTCTCTTAAACGAGAGGAAGCCTAACAACACTCAAACCTGGTAGGGGAACTCTTAAGAGTGGAGGTCTCAGTACATCAACTCTCTAACCGAGAGGAGACCTAGCTACACTCAACGCCAAAGGCAGTTAGTGAGGCTCAAAAG